>JASCZW010006665.1:0-42259 GCA_034211315.2 Aedes japonicus
TTCACAATAGAAACGAGGACTATCGTTCCAAATAATGGTAGACGGTAAACCACGGTCTACGTAAAGTGGTGGGCCTTCTAAGTGGAAAACAAAGCTATCGTCGATCGAAGCGGTGAACAAGGCAAATTGCGAAGAAGAGGGCTGGATGAAGATATTTCAAGATTGTGCTGGATTGGAATGCAAAGTAGAATTTTTAAGGAAGGAAGTGCTGTGGAAACTGTACGGAAATTTGTTAACAAAATACGATTGGGTGGTTATTGACGAAGAAACTCCGAGAGGCAAATTTACCATAATGCCTCTGGGAGAGACTACTGCATTCTCTGGAGCAGCAGGAAGTGGATTGAAAAGTCTGACTTAGCTAGCTGCCTCAATTTAAATTCCACAAAACGGTGGTATGTATGTATGTCTGTATATGTTTGTATGGTAGCCACCATCCCTTCTAGCCCTTGGCTTGGATGCAGCTCAACTTTGAAACCACTTGATGGAAACAGTTGAAATTTCGTCTACATTATTTCCTATGTATTTTTTGGCTATTGTTAAATTTAAAATATGTTATCTATTTTTTCACAGATATACGGATTTTTGAATTGCTATGTCCAAAAATGACATTTTTCACATATGTAATGAAAACTAAAAATTTATAAACCTAATCAACATAAAATTTCGACTCCATAAAGTCTATACATTGTTTATAGTGTTGTGAACGATTCAGCTAAAAATATTGATAATGGACAAAGTTACAGTAGGTTGAACATGGCGTTTTTTGGAAGCAAAATTTTGCTCAGCTTTTTTTGCTACTGAGTGAATGTCTGTACACAGAAACAAAAGCGTTCCAGAAAATAAAAAAGGGACCGTGAACTAGTTCACGTTTTCCAGAGTTTTGCCTTTAAACGTAAATTAGTTCATGATTACGTGATTCAGTTCATGGTGTATTTTTTGCTAGTTCTTGAATTCATGACTGCAGTTCACTGATCTGAGCACGGATTTTTTTCCGTGTATATATGGTAGCCACCATCCCTTCTAGCCCTTGGCTTGGATGCAGCTCCACTTAATAGCAAGATCGAATTGAGGTTAAATTCCATAAAACCGTGGTATAGAAAAAATCTCGTCACAGATAATCCTGACAAATATTTTGGAACTAAGGTCAATTGAGGAATACTGGTAAATTATGAAGCACATAACAATTTACCTAAGGGATTTCAAGGGGAAATGTAAATTGACAATCAAACAAGTGGGAGTAGGGCTTATGGAAATGAGGATGGACCGCGCACGAAGAAAAGTTCGAGCAGTGGCGTACACAGAAACAAATAATTAATTTTAACAAGCGTGTAAAATATCCCCTCGTTTAAATCTAAGCTAAAGGCAGCATAAACAATCAAATTGTTTGCAACTTTTCATGCGCCATACAACAATATTTGCAATCTTTCATACAAAAGCAAGATTCAGGCGGTATCTGGCTTAAATTTACATGAAATATCCCATTATTTTCTGGCAAATCTAGCATTCCCTTTTTGTGCATTAGATAACGCAGAAAATTCAATGTTTATTTTTACCTGTGTATGGTAAGAACGATGACAAAAACAATGCTTCTACAAATAGCATTGCACATGCTAATTGAAGTATAAAAAAATCATTGTGGAACTTCAAGATTTTAGTGTCCGTATGATTTTTGTGTTCAACCTTAAGGGTATAACTCCACTTGTCACACAGTCATTAATGCAGAAATAATATCGAAAGTTCTCCATTAATATCCGTGCAAGTGAATATGAAGACTAGGAATTTCAGACGGTATTTGGAGTTAGGCAGACTGTTCGTGTATAGGACCATAAAACTTTTCAAGGATACTGGCACTGTTGTTCCTAAGGCGAGACTTGCTAAGAAACGCAGTGTACGCACTCCCCTGTGGCTTTTTTAAAACAGAGGTTTCGCGGATTGATACACTGTAAATTAATTTTAGTTTATATTACGAAATCGAAGGTAGCACTAACGAATCCATTCGTTGTTTTCTGCAATGAAACTGATTTGTTCGTTTTATGAAGCTACCTTCATTGTACACAAACAATACAAAGAGCTACGTGTATTTGGCTATAAATAAAATAGTAACAGTTTTCTGCTGGGTGCATGAATTACAGACAGATCAACTATTTCGACTCGAAATGTAATTGAAAAAAAAACGTAACCACGTGCAGTTGTTTAGCCTTTTTTTTATTCTTCACACGTTAGCGATCGTCAGTCGTTGCGAATCAAAACAAACCCAAAAAAGGAGAGAGTTCCAACAGAGTGCACACTATAGATCGCTAGAATAACTATATCACTCAGCGAAATAAACTTTCGATATTCATAAGATTACATTATGATTATTTGCTATAAGGAATCAGTATGAATTTCATAAATTTATCTTATGAAATATAATGATGTTAAAAAAATAAAAATATGGAGCAACCTGGATTCGAACCTTGAACGTTGAGGTTGTGGGTCCAGTTACTTGCCCACTAGTATATATCAACACTTGTAATCAGGAAAGCTTAAAGGCGTACAAGAACAACGTCGGGTGAAACAAAATCTATTCATAAGTCAGCCTTATGAAATTCCAAAGCATCGTTCATAAGTTGAACCTTATGAAATTCATAAGATTATTTGGTTCAGTGTACAAGCCACAGTGGTACATGAGCGTTTTCCAACCGGACAATTTTTGCCTGTTGAAGTGGCGGACTTAGTCCGTGCTTCGACCTACCCCGCAGTGGGATGTTAGGCAAAAAATGTCGTTGGTTCGAGTACCACTGTATGCATGCCCTTTTCGCTCAATTTCCTAAAACATCTGTTATATTTCCAAGCCTGCCGCACACTAGCGGAACTATCAAAACTTTCTCTTCATATCTTTCATTCTAGCCAAAAAACATTAATGTTCACTCTTGGTGCCTCATGGTGATGAGCGAACATCTCCTTCTACTTTTTTTTATTGTTCGGAAATTATATTCAATCCTGTATTTTTGGAAAGCGCTGATCCTGAATCCGTCGTTGATCTTACTAGGCCAGCAGCTTTAATTTTGTTGTCCGGATGAATAAATTATTCCCGCCCATCCCAGCAGCAACACCAACCGACAAGCAGCGACTGGCTGGCCTTCACAAAATCGATTTCGTGCATTTTACAAAAATGTGTAATGATAGCATTTCACCAGATAAAAAGCAATATGAATGTTTCATACAATACACGAGACATTTGTTCTATGTACAAAATCCATGCTTTACTTACGAAAATAAATTTTCAGTGCACGCAAGAACATTGCCGACAGAGTTGCCAGATCGCGGGCGCTGCTTAAGACGCACGCAGTCACTCTTGTCAAAATGGTTTACTTTGTAGGTTGCTCTGAACAAACAAAATGATCGTGTATAAAGTGTATGGAGCAAGTCTTCGTGAAATACCAGCTGACCAACGAGGGATTTAACGATTCCCAAGTGCTTCTGCGGTGATGGTTTGGGTGCCATATAGTCAAAGGCAAACTACCCCTTTCATAGACAGGGCGTGAAAATAAACAAACACAATACGTTATCAGAGACTACCCACTTCCCTTTGCTAAGAAACTTTTTGGCGAGGAACAACCGGATCCAGCTCCAGCGCATGGAGCAGTAATTGTTCAGCATTGGTGTAAACAAAATTTACCATTTTTCATCAGTTCATCTGAACGGCCGACATCGTCTCCTGATTTGAACCCACTGGACTTCAGTAAGATCTGTGTGACTTCAAGCACATGTGTTTGGACTCATTTTGAAAACTGTTTTTGGAGATTTGGAGTCAAATGCCGGAAGAGGTGGTGCGTACCGCCTACCTCAAATTTGAAAAGCGTCTTCCAGCCGTTATTAATTATAGAAGAGGAAAGATCTGAACTACACTAAACACAATGTAAGTTTAATACCTTGATTATTATTTTAAGTGCAATGAGTAGAAAATAAACTCCTGTTTAAGTTTCATAACAATTTTCATTTATATGATTTCTGCGGAAACATTGTTTGTAACTTTGTTGTGTCAGTTGCATAAGGCAACGTAAGAATTGCTTTCAGTGTATGATGTAGCTGTCAGTGAATCTTTGCATCTTCGCGTTTATGTGCATATTGTTTACTTTTAAATTGAAGTTTTGAAAATGGCGTCTTGACAGCAGGAGCTGTGAAATCTTTTATTGGACAAATGGTTAGAAAATCCTAATCGTCCACGAACAATCGCGAATTCGGTCGGGAGGACGCAACAAACGGCGTCGAATGTAATCAGCTTGTTTCTACGAACCAAACAGCCCAAACAGTTCAGAGGCAGCCACTAAGCTGTCAAAAGTTGAACAGGCAACGAACAAGATGAGAAACAATTGGTGAAAGTGAACAAGAGCAAGCCAAACATGTCGGTTAGAGGTGTTGTCAAAAGTGAAGTCAACTGTGCAGGACATTAGTGTGAGATGTTTTGGTTTTTTTTTTAGTTCCTTGATTATTGAGATTTCAGCACTGGGCTGGTTGATCTTCGGTCGTAGTCACTCAAATACCTTGGGGTTTTTCGTAAATTTTCCAGGGGTTGTGATTTGAACTCGTGACTTCGTCCCAAAAGTGAGATGTCGTCTGAGGTCATTCAAAGCCCAGAAGAAACCTCACCGAGATAATAAAAAGGCTTGAAAAAGCGAAAAGTAGGGCTCGAAAGCTATATGATTTGTGGTAAACCAAACATACATGTTTCATCGTACAGAACGATGAAACATACGTGAAGGCTGACTTTTCACAAATCCTTGGTCATAAATTTAACGCTATGAAGGTAATTTTTTTATTTGGGTGATTATAAAATCTGATTGTCGGAAGTCAAAATCGGTTCAAAACTTCAAGCAGAAGTGGACCAAATTCACAAAATTAGAGGAGGGAAGTTTGTCCAAACCTTGATGGAAGGGTCAAGTCGAAGGTCCGCGTAAGCATAGAGGGTAAAATTCAAATCTTTTTTTCAAAAGTGTAAAGGAACATACTCAAATATGGAGAAAAGATTTGTTTGGATGTCTGTTAAACCTTCAAAGTTTGTTGTGCATTTGGAAGCTGATGAAATTGAATCTTGATAAACAAGTTATCATAGCATTATATTCAGTGAAATGTTTTGATGGAGGAACATACAAAATTAGAGGTGCAATTTCGCCAAAGTGAACGATTTCCTACAAGTTCACAATGGTCAAAAATATTCGACAGTGACGTTATTTGTCTTATCAGTGGATCATCGGTTTTCATGGGACGTAATCAGCATTATAATCTATAACTCTGTCTATCGATCACGTTTTTCTATGTAAGTGATTTAATCGCTTAAAAACTTCGAGAGATAACATTGGTTTGATTTCTACACGTAAGAAACGATAATCTTTCATGGAACGCTCATCACAACAACATTGGCGCCATAATAAATCAGTTCCACGTAAAATACAAGAGAATTATGAAGTATTCAGAGCTCATCTTGCTTGCTAGGTACAACTACAGTACTGGACAAAATAAAGTACGTACTTTAATATTTATAATAGTTTCAAACTTTCTTGGTTTTTTCAATTTTTTTTTAAAGTTAGTTCTTCAAAACTTTCTAATAAAAGTTAGTACTGTAATGGACTTTCTATGTATATTTTTTCGAAAACAGGAGAGTGAATAATTATTTGAATGGACAGAATTTTGATGGACAGAATAATGTACGGCTTCCAAAAATACATCATTTTCAGTGTCTTACTTTTAAGAAAATAACTTACTGATATGAATGATCTACAACATTCAAGAAAACACTGCTGGCTTTGAATTTTGGCTCCATTTTTGCACTACTGAGCAGTACATCATTTCCAGTGCAAATTGTTAACTTAAGCATTAAGTTGGCCACAGGTTCTCAATTCTTAAACCTCGAAGACTCTTTTATTAAAATCTCCTTCCCTCTCATCTCAAAGACTTCTCCTCAGTCATATTTTTTAAAATTTTGTATAGAGCGAAGACTTTGGTTTCCTTCCCCCACGAAAGTCTACATGGTTAATGCATAGTCCTTTAGCTTCAATCACGGACTACAAGTGTCGTGACTTTTTTTTACAATGTTCTGTTGAAGGCTAATATTCATCCAGGGCATTCCCAGAGCTTCGGATTTTTTTTCGCGGTTATTCCCATAACCAAAATGGACCACAAGTGTTCTATTCGGTTCAGATACAGGTTTTATGGTGGCCATTACAATAGCTGAATACGTGAAACACGGAAGTATGCAATGGTTTTGTAAGCGATATGCTTGGGATCGTTGTCTTGCTGAAAAATAAACTGATTTTCTAACTAAAGAAGGATTTTTTTCTGATATTTATTTAGGCGACTTTTAGCAACCTGGGCTAGTTTGTCACCGGATGTAGAAGGAGATGTTCGTTCATCACACTGAGGCCCCAAGATAGGACAGTAATGTTTGCTAGAAATGAAATATATTTAGAGAAAGTATTGATAGTTCCATCAGTGTACGGCAGATTGTGAAAATTCAATAGAAGTATTGAAAATTGAACGAAGGGCTTGAACATAGCAGTACTCGAACCAAGCACGTGTAGTACGTTAGCACGATCAGGTGCGACATCTTTTGCCTGTTGAAGTGGTGGATTCGTTCGTGCCTTGACCTACCCCGCAGTGGGATGTTAGCCTCTGTTAGGTAAAGGAATGCGTGCTTGGTTTGAGTACTGATATATCCAAGCCCTGCGCTCAATAATCAACACTTATTCCTCTTGACTTTCTCTTTCATACTCTGCCTGTTCGGTCTTCCACGCAGGACTTTATACTTCTTGCACATTTTTCGTAGTCCCAGCTCCCTCCCTTCATGTTTCAATTTCGCTGTTCGAGAGGCTTTCCTAACAATTTTTGACAATAAATGTACGGATAGATCTACGAAATTTTCGTTGATACCTTCCCATAATTCCCATCTCAACAGATTGAAATGCACACCAGTCATGAAAAATCAATAACAACCAAGTTGATTTAACATTTTCGGCTGTTTGAGTTGAAGCAAGACTATTCACTCGCCCATAACGGAGGTGTGCAGATGTTTTTTTTTAGTATTGCGAGCTTTAGTTTGTCCAAGTGTATAAACCCTCTATCCAAAAGTATGAATTATATATGCTATGTATACATTTAAGTATACAAAATCTTTAAAGTATTTTGAAAACACTACGATTTGTACAAATATGTCATATTTGTTATAATTAGACAAAAATACTGCGTTCTTTATTTTGTCTCGCAATGTATGTAGATTTCAATTATTTAGGTAGATGATATTCTATTGAGGTGCTCTATCAAGAATGTTGCTGCCTTAGAAACAGTGAATTTTAATTATCTTGACGTTCAATCATGCTATTCGTTGACATTCGGCAATGTTGGAAGAATTCCAGATAAGAATATGTACATCCGAATTAAAAATGCAAGATTGTAATGCAATTTTGCATGATTTCGTGGGCAAAAAACAAAGCATAAAATCACTTTGAAAAATTCAATGTGTGTTTGAGATTATGCAGTGCATTACAAGCTGTACAATGCATTAAGTCCTAAGTAACATTGCGAGATTCTGTTCTTCGACTTTTTCTTTGCGTTTCTACGACTATGAAAAAACATAGTCAGGTATTTTCAACACACAGTACAGTGTAATTAAGGATCCAATACGTCAAAAACATAAGCAAATCGTTTAATCGATAAACTATCAATGAAAGAGAAAGTTGACGAAGAGAATATCTCAATGTTACTTATTACCTAATGCATTGTTCAGCTTGATTAGTTGATGAGTGTGAGATTTTCAGGCCATTGACAAGCCTATATCAATAGCAGTGATTGACAGTAGACAGGATGTCCTGGGCCCAAATTGATTTCGGCCCGCTGTCAGCTGTCAAATAGAAGTCTAAACATTTGTTTTGATGTAAAACACCACAGAAAGCGATCTTTCTGCATTTTATGACGTGCACAACGAAAACGAGAAACGAGCTACAACAAACACAACTTACAATGTTGACATTATTGTGACAGCTGAGCTTGCTGAGATGTTGTCTACGGGAAAAAGTGGTCCTTATCATAGGCCTGGAGATTTTAGTCCGAAAGCTCGAGGTTCACAAAAAACGAGCAACACGGTGGGACAATTCAACTCAATTTTGAATAATTTTTGACTCACTTGCGTCAAGGACACAGGACACAGGATATATGTGACTGGGATTGACAAGTTGACATATCCAAGACACCGATTTAAATCAGATCGATGTTTTAGATATGTTGACTTGTCAATCCCAGTCGCATTTACTCATATATAAGTGACTCCACTTTTGACGAAAGTGAGTCAAAAACGATTCCAAATTGAGTCAAATTGTCGCACCGTGTAGTTTTGTAATCGAATCCCAAACCCCAACCGACAACTTGACGGCTCCTGATGGTAACCGCACAGCCAATTTAACAAGTTGAAAAAAATGGAATAAAACCCTACACGGAAGAAACAAAGAACCTAAAATTGAGTATTTTTAAACTCAAAATTAAATAACTGATGTTGAACTGTAGAGATGGGTAAATTTGATTTTGCACATTAGGTAAAGATTACTCAATGGGTAAATACTTCATTGACAACTCATTTTTGAGTAAAAATGGAAGTCGTATACATACTTTTATTATTTGACGTATATCAGATTAAAGTACCGAAAAACATATATATTAGAAAATAAACAAAATAAATAAAATTTACAAGAAAATTTATGTTTTTATTCTATCATTACGAGCAAGGCTCTTTATTTTAAATGTTTTATAACATTTGCTAACTAACCGTGCGGAGAAGTGCTCATTTTTTGGTTTTTAAAACTTTTACTGCATTAGGTTAAATTTACCCACTATTAACTTTGGGTACAGTTACTCAAATTTGAGTACTATGGTATATACTCAAATTTGGCTTCCCGCACTGAGCTCCAGAGTTGGGTGAAATGAACTTAATTTTGGGTACTTTGTTTCTTCCGTGTACAGTTCCTTCGATTGCCGAGGCACTCAGCAGCAATGAGGTCTATACAGGTGGAGAAGAGCAGGGTGTTTGCCGATATTAGTAACGAAAAATATGTAAACAATCCATGATTTCGGGTAGTGACGTAAAACTCTAAAAACAAGCGAATGATAACAAACAGGTTAAGTTTTTTTCCGCATCCTTTTAGTGCACAAAAAGGTATTTTACAGCCGAAATCTTTCAAAAACTATACCAATTACCGAAAATAAACATTCCATCTTGTGATTTGCTGCTGTTGTAAATAGTTGTTTTTGGAGATCTACGTCACGCATGTTTACAAAACACAGGCTGTGCATCATCTCACGAACACAATGACAGTATTTTGCATAACACTAATACATGTTAACCACTTCTTCCCCACCTGTATAGACCTCATTGATTCAGCAGTACAGCAGTACATGAAGGCAAATGCATACACTCAAGAGATTATCCGTACGTTTTTCATACGATCGGAACTAGGAACCACAAAGCAAGGGTCCAAGACTCATTTCGTACGAAATCGTACGAAATAATTATTGTTGCATTAGTCAAGCAAAACATGCCTGATATACACTCACAATCGACATCAGTTATCAAGCGTGTGTAGGTCCGTTAGCTTGTGCCTCGCCTCTGGATCCCGAGGCTCATGGTTCGAATCCCAATTGCAACTTTTTTTTTCTGTGAGGAAAATTTTCATACGATCGTCCTATGAACTTTTTTTCATTAAAGAATCGTATGAAATTTGCAATAATATCTTGTGGAATATTTCCTTAGGATGTTCGAACGAATTCCTCTCGATTTTTTCGCTCGGTGTATTTTTCTACTAACTTGTGTCACAGAGAACAGACATCCAAGCTAGAGAGCCCTCCGTGTGTAAATTTCTGTAACTGCCATTTTAAAATTACAGCTTGTTTCCGTTAGTTTTGGTGATTCGTATGTTGGTGGCGCCACGTGCGCGCCTTGAGATTTGATAGGCTGTCAGCTTTAGTTTGGTGAAACCTAGACTAGGCGGCGCTGATTTTCCAACGGTTTGCTTTTGAAAACTTACACAGTAAATTGAGAAAAAAATGTTCGAGCCTGGATATCTGTTCTCTGTGCCTGTGTGCAACCTGTCGCTCGCACATAGTGACAAAGCTTCGTTTACTTCATTAAACGATTTGTGCATTAAAATGGGAAAAAATGACTTTTTCGAATCAAGCGGTTTCATAAGAAATGAAAGCATCATTTGCGTGTTGTATTTTTTTATGTAGAAAACAGTTTTATATATCATTATGTCAAATTGCTGGAAGCATAAAAACAAAAAGTTTTGCACTCTAATTGTTATGTGTTGTACTCTGAGCGTGGAGTAACGATTATGATGTAGAGGGAGATGTTCGCTCATCACCATGAGGCACCAATAATGAACAGTAATGTTTGCTAGAATGAAGGATATGAAGAGAAAGTGTTTAAGGTTCCGTCAGTGTATGGTAGGTTGGAAATAGAATAGAAGTATTGAAAATTGAGCGAGCGGCATGGGTAAGTAAGTACGAACCAAGGACGTTACTATTGCCTAACATCCCATTCGTCCGCGCCTTAACCTACCCCGCAGTGGGATGCTAGGCAATAGTAACGTCTTTGGTTCGAGTACTACTTTAGGTTCTAAATATCAATTCGGCTGTTTCCCACTTAATCAAATGATCCCAGTCAGGTTCCAATTCATCTACTTAAAATTTTGGGATTAACGGTTTGCGAACTCGCACTGCACTCGCTCTAGGATATTTATATCACCGACAAACCGACATGAATAACAATAGAAAATGTCTTTAGATTTCTGTTCAAATCATATTACTGACATCTATCTTTGTGTTCACTAAGAACGTTGATTGAATCCACGAACACGCTTGGGAACTTGATAAGAAGGTTCATGTCTGAGACATTCTGGACACATTTATTTGATCTAGATAAAATAATTCTATAGGTTTTGACAGATGGGATCGCTGTACATTTGAATCGGTCGTTATGGATTCTTGCGCAATAGTTAAGATTGAGTTTCATGTCAGTTTGTCGGTGTTTATATGGGAATTCATATGGGAAAACCCAACTATTTATTCTCATCCTCCTAGCTCCATTGGCTCAACAACAATAGAATATATTTGCTATGTGTATTCGGAATCGGTGATAAAGTGGGTCCAATCAACGAATGGCTTTATCACCAGGATTGTTATTTCCAAACGAGGCAACAAGAAATGAGTCCGCAATATTAAAATTCTGCTAAAAAAATATATGGAATTTTCGATCCATTACTGTTTTTGCTAAACAAATTATGCAACAAATTAAAAACTATATTATGTATGCCTTCGTTTATTCCGGCTCGTTTATATATTAGCATTGAACGATACATCGTTCAAAATCCACCAAACATACTACTGCTAATTGATGGAAAATAACGGCAGACAAACCTGTCTTTGTTTGAAATACTTTGAATCAAGTTAGACAACAAATATTGCTTCCTATCTTACCATATATTCATCATGACTTGCAGTTTCCTTGTTTGGAAGATTAATTTTTGTCCTCTTGTTATTTGTTGATAAATTGTGTCAATTTAAGTTACCCTCTAACATTTTTCCAATTTTCTCCTGTTTGAATGTAACGTATGCATCAAATAAAATACACTTATTTTGGATGGCGATTAGAACAAAAAGGATAATTAAATGGAACATCGTGGCATTCGCGAATCTAATAAGATCTACAGCCTCCGTTCCACCGGTCCAGCTGTTGGACGCACAGTGATTCCAAGGCGGAAAAAATTCGAAAAATCAACTTTCTCATATTACAATTAATTTTTTTTTTTGTAATTTTGTACACTATTTGAAATTTCTTTTTCTTAAATTTTATGAAGGTTGGTTGAAAATTATGCTCTCTAAAATATTTCAAAGTATGGGTCCTAGAAATTCGTGTATTTTTACTCCCATATATGGAGAATCCGAAAAAAAAAATCCACTAAGTTTTCAAATGTGAGCACAAACTTGCGCAAATACGGTTCAGGGAGGCCAGAGTCCTAGAATGTCTGTGAAACCCGTATAGTTGGTAAATACATTAATCTAGTACTAGATAACTACGGGTTTACCCTTCTTTCAAATGAGAGTTACTGAACCGATTTGAGTACTTTCGATCCAGACGTCGATTTTGAATTTTATTGAAATCATACAATTTATGGCCAATTTATGACTAAGATCAAACCCATCCTGTGACACTGACAAATGACATGGAAAAAATGAAGGTGATGATGCAAAACGGATTCGAAAATGTTTTCGGGTAAATTAGCATCGTCGATGGAAAAACCGCAACGAAAAGTTGAGGAGTACATCAGGGAAAATGTCGACTGGTTATATTTGACCACTAGAAACACGAAAATCGGAAGACCACAAAAGAGCTTTGAAAAACTTTGGGAGAGAAGTAAGTGATTGAAAGCTATAGAACTGAGGGCTAAGAAATTAACGGGAGAGCTAATTATTGCTGCGCAAATGAGTCTAAGATGGAGTGGTTTAAGCTGCTAATATGTTAAAAAAAAAAAATTAAAATTAGCCCAGTGGTTATAATTAAGTGGCTAAAATTATAACTCTTTGACATATATATATTTTCTAATATTTCGTTTATTTGACCAACTTATCTTTTGAATTGATCACCCTAATGATAAAAGAAAAATTTGAGACATATATTTTCCGTAAAGAACAACCCTACCAAATATTGGGAGATTCTGAGACCACTTCATCTTTTTGGTATGAAATTGATGAGTTATCAAATTTTACGGATGTTTCAAAACTTCCAGGAGACCATGTCATGGCCACTTAGGGCCCTAAATAGTTCTTCAAATCATTTTATTTCTTACATTTTATGAACACCTGGATTAAAAAAAATCGGATTAATTTAGGAGGCGGCTAATGAATTTAGCATTCTGTCGGATATTCCGGATATTCCAGAGGACCATAAAGTGGTCATATCTCGGTAGTGTGGCCTGATATGACAATTTAGATAGCATATTTAAAATCAACGGCCCAAAATTATTTGGAAATATATATTTTAGCTCATGTTCATGCGGAATAACCTAAAGATTGTCGTATGACCAGCGACATTTTCAGGTAGACTTGATGGATGAGGATCTTGTCTCTAGTCAATGACTGACGCGACAATGCTCGTGCCTAAAACGAGGTTATTAATCTGTAGAACTCGTGCCATTGTCATATCAACCGCTACGCCATGCCCCTTTCTATCGGGTGTCACTTATCTCTTCCTCAACTAATTGGGCATTTGCCCACATTCCCCATCCCTATCATCTCACGCACTTTTCTTTCTGTTTTCAACTCGCCGGGACAGTCAGTAGATGAAAAGTGCATTCAAGCGAGACGCGATTTCCGACGACTAATCAAGTCCGATGGTCTGTTGAAAACAATAATGATAAACGGTTTGCGTGCTGAATAACTAATTCCCGCTTGGCTACCGTTAATAGAACCGGAACAATTCAGCGAAGTAGGCGATAAACAAACAAGTAAACAGCCTAATCAAGCTGCTGTTTGTCGTGCATAGTGACGGGTTAGAGTGAGAGAATAGAAATTTTGGTTACTACCTATTGGAAATGCAGATAAAGAGTTGGTAAAAGGGTTATTTGCATTGATCGATTCTTCTAATCGACTTTCTCATTTCATAATGGTTAATAATTTGGTAGTTGGATCAACAAATTACAACTGTACTAATTTGGGAAACCTTTGGCTTCGGCATATGTTGACTATTTTCACCAACCACTTTCAAACCTCTATTTCTATATATTATTCAAAGCACTTCACTGAGTAGATTCATATGATAACTTGGTTATTTATCTTCAATTTATCTTCCATACCTATCAAAATAGCCAAATAAAACAAGGGTTGGCGACAATAGTTACACTAACTTGATATGTTTGGAGCCTTATAAAACATATCTTTCGATTTTAACATACAGAGAAGTTAGTAGCTACGTGAAAAACGTCAGATTGGTGTACGACACTGCAAAAATTGCTGGCGACACTCTACCGTTGAACTTATTCCACTTTAAACGCATTTGTCACTTTTTTCCGCACCCTCGAAGTTTTCGCTTGACAATTGCCCAATATTATTCGATCAGTCTGAACTCAGTTTGCAGCATACCATTCTAGTACCTTCTTAGAGTAGTGGTAGCTGGCTAGATCAGACCAAAACATTAAGTTGGTCTTATGTTGTCGAATGAAGGGTAAAATCCGCTTTTTCATACACTCTTCAATGTAAACCTTCGACGTCATTGTGTGAGATGTGATGAAAACCTTGCTTTTAAGGCGACCACTGCAGATTCCTTGCCAAGTTATTAGTTTTGAGCAAACTCATCAGCATAAACAAATGTATACCTGGAAGAGACATCCCCACGGCCAGTTGCCAGGTAAAATTTTCATCCGGGAATTTGTTTATAATCCATTTTGACATATGTTTCATCATCCATCAAAATACAGCCACCAGATATCGTCAAAACTCGTTCGTATAGTAATCGTGCTCGCTTTTTGGCCACTAAATTTTGTTTCAGGGAGTGATTCGGATGTTTACTGGCACGAAAGACTTATATCCTTCTCTTGAAGGGATGTTACGCACAGTGGAAAAGTTGAAATCGTATTTCTTTGCCATATCACGTATGGAGACACCGGGGTTGCCTTTCATCATGCATCAAGTTTGACATAACTGGTTCCAACTTGGTATGTCTCGTAGTCCTGACCATCTAAGCGGCTTTTGTCTTCAACAAAGGGGTCCAGTAGGCCCTTTATTCATGGGTGAAGATTAGTTAGGAGTTGCGATCACTGTTCTTCTTCTGTGAAGTTTAAACTTTTTTCTAGTAGAAAAAACGAGTAACCGTTGCCATGGGTGATATGAAAACAGAGATATGAAAATAGACTAAAATTTATAGCATGTCTAAAGAGAGGAAGATTGAAAAGTATGCTGATGCTGAATCTGTGCATATTGACAGGATTCCAAGATATGTCGGTGGCATCAAAATACCTTGTAGGACTAACCAAAAGCATCTATAGAGGGAATGTTATCATTGACCCATTTCTCAGTAAGGACGATTATGTCGTACGAACAGTCCGAGCTAGCCAGACAGTATTGGCCTAGTGGTCACCCTTGACGTGAGAAACGCATTCAATAGCGCCAGTTGGGTGGCTATCGCCGACTCGCTCCAGCGCCTACAGGTTCCTGGGTACCGGTACTAGATTCTCGGAAGCTACTTCCAGAATCGCGTACTGGTATACAATACAGAGGCAGGCCAGAAACGTGTCCAGATCACCGCAGGCGTCCCACAAGGTTCGATCCTGGGTCCGGTGCTATGGAACACGATGTACGATGAGGTACTGCGACTTGAGTTCCCGAGCGGGCTGAAGATAGCCGGGTTCGCAGATGACATCACCCTGGAGATATGTGGTGAATCCATCGAAGAGGTCGAGTTAACGGCCTCACACTCCATTGGCAACTCGGCCGTTTCCCTAGGCATCATTTCAGAGCACTCGTTGCTAGATTCCTGCGCGCGACTTTCGGTGTCGCTCGAGGGCCCGGGCATTTTTAACGTGCAAAAATCCGACGACGATCCGGTCCGGCTCGCAGCACCACATGACCCTGGACGAACTGCGGGCGGTCAACCGGTACGCCGAGAGCACCAAGAACCTATCCTACCTACCTCAGGTGAGGGTCATGCACTGATTTTGAGTACCTATATATGTTTTCTACTTTCTTAACCATAATGAGCATATATATTTACATGCAAAAAAAACAATTACTGAACAATCTCCTCTACATACACATGCATAAATCGAAGTTGATATTTGTCTAGTAACGATTAGGCTTAACAAACACACCATAGACATTAGAATGATGTACAATACCGATTCAAATCGGTACCTACCCAATAGCTCGTAGGTGGTATTAATATGCGAATTTTGCGGCTAATCGTGCTTACACTTGGAAATCGGGGGGGCTTTGACAACTGTGATTTTTCTCAAATTCAACTACTTTTAGGAATGGCCTTTTAATTTCAATGAGAAACATGTTTGTCTCCCTGTTTGAATCATAGCAATTTCACCAGGAAAATCGTAAAGGTATTTTGGAGTGTCTACCAAGAAATAACATTATTATTGTAATTTTAACGTCCAAGTTAGTTAAGTGCTCGAAAACTGATCTTAAAACCGAAGTTATGATCATCCGTGACTTCAGTATACGTTACCTTACTTACACACATAAAAATTATGAATTTTACACGAGACGTAATTCATGTTTGTAAAAAGTCGGGGAACGCAAAGAAAGATTTCGTGTAAAATTATGTCTCTTGTAACCGACACATACGCAATTCGACGAAATGTGCATTTGAATGAATTTATTTTCTCATCTCTTTGAACTCATTCTTATGTGCTAAAGGACGCTTGCATGTGTCGGTCCTAGGGGACAGAAATTAACATGTCATTTTGGTAGTGTGTACTTACAGTCAGGTCAAGGCCTGGGTGTCCTCTGCTGTATGTCGAAATCGTCTCCACTTGAACGCCGGCCGCCTTTCTACCTTGCCTCTTCTTCCGGTACCAGTCGGTACGTTCTCGAGTCGTCTAACATTCTTACGACGAGCTCAGCCCATCGAAGGAGGCCGATTTTTGTATTTCACCACAGTTCGTTCGCAGCAGATCGTTCAAAGACACCAAAGGCACGATGGTGCTCCGTGATCATAATCCATGTTTCGTACCGGAAAAGAATACCGGTCTGCTCAATGTTTTGTAGATGAACAACTTTGTAGTGCGGCAAACTCTGTTCAATCGTAGTGATCTACGGACCAACAATGACAAATTAAATCTAGCTAGCTTCGAAATTTTACGATTTAACGATTTATCGATTTAACGAGTCGTCGGCGAAGCCAATCAGTTGACCGGACTTCCTGAAAACTGAATCATTCGTGTCTATTTCCGCTCTCCGAATCACAGTCCCTGTGGAATCCTTTCGAATCTTGGAGAGGGTTTCGGCAAGGTCGTGTTTTCTACTTCACATTGCATTGGAGAGTGTCATTTGAAGAGCTAGGATAGACAGGAATGGCACGGTCTTCAGGAAGTCTGTCCAACTATCGACGTTGATATCCTAGCACGTAACTTTGAGACGATAGCGGAAACGTACATCAGACTTAAGGCTGCGGCTGGTAGGATTGGGCTTGTTATTAAGAAGACAATGTTAGCCTCCCTCCACGAGTACGGATCAACGGTGATGAAATCTAGGTATTGGATGAATTCGTGTATCTGGGGTCTTTGGTGACCGCCGATAACAACACCAGCAGAGAAATACATAGGCGCCTTATGGCTGGCAATCCGGCTGACTTTGGACTCCAAACCATCTACAAGATATTAATAAGACCGGTAGTCCTCTACAGTCACGAAACATGGACATTGCTAGTGAAAGACCAACGCGCCCTTGTTGTTTTTGAACGAAAGGTGATGCGCACGATCTACGGTGGAGTGCAGGAGGAGGAGACGGATGCACCACGAATTACATCAGTTGCTGAGAGAACTTCCCATCGTACACACCACTAAAATCGGCTGACTACGATGACGCTGGGCATGTCATAAGAATGTCGGACGACAGGCCAGTTGAAATGGTTCTCGAAAAGTGAACCGATGGACTTCAAATTTTCCAAACAGTGTCTACAAACTGCATCGAGAAGTATTCCGTAAACCGAGGTATTCAATTTTGATTTCACTGTAGCTTATTTTTCCACTCTTCAGAAAATAAAAATAAATAACTTTCTGTTAAGAAGTTCAGTATTCTTATTGTGATATGTGAATCGATTTTTTTCACACAATTGGTTGCTACTTTGTTCTAAAAGTGTTAACTATTTTACACGGCAGCGTCTAACTTTTTCAAGCTTCCGGAATACCTGGTACACTAAAGATTTAAATTGTCTGGCGTGATAGTTAAAAGTACATACGACATGATTACCTATACTCTATCGCATTCTTATCAAATTTGAAATTATATGAATTACTCTTATTGTCACCTAATTTTAGGTACATAATTACATGTGTCATAATATTCCCGATTTATAGTTTCTGAATAGTTTCTTCTTGATTCTCAGTCACTTTAGCTTATATTTTATTACTTCTCAATCGCTTTGGTTAGTGACATGCAGTAATGTAGAGATACAATGTTTGACTTATAAAAATAAAAATATTCAATCTGCAATGCAGCTTCAACAGTTTTCCACTCTGGAGTTCGAAGCTGGAAATCATTTATCGTTTATATTGAAATAAAATACTTTTGTTGGCTTAGATCCGTCAAAATTGATCGTAGTCTTCCTGCTGAATATCTTCCATCACACCTTGTGAAAGTACTCAGCAGTACCCTTACTGTTGATATAAATCGGTCCAAATCGACTCTCAAGCGTCATTAAAAAATACGCTGTCTTTCAATGAAAAACCACTATCACACTTTGGGAGTAGCCACAACAGCATCCTTACTGTTGGTTTAAATCGGTCCATAACGTCCATCGATCGTTTTAAATAAGCTTGTCTTCCGATTCAAAAACTAGCATCATACTTCGTCAGGGCCCTAGCTCTTACTATTGAAATTAAATCGCTCGTTCGAACGTTATTAAAACTGTTGTCTTCACACAAAAATACCACCCAGAAAGTGTGAGTGGCGCCGATGGCATCCTAACCGTTGGTTTAAATCGATTCATTGCGGTTCGTTTTCCCAATGAAGTAAACCATCATCACACTTTTTGAGTGGCCTCAATGGCATCCTTGCTGTCGGTTCAAATTGGTTCTCATATTTAAATATTCGTATCGTTCACCAAAACGAACCTAGCTGCCAACTCAACTCTGTGGACTGTCAACTCAAGCTGCCAACTCAACCCTTGTGAACGGCCGTGGCAGCTGCTGTTCGCTAGCGGTGTTGTTTCGTTAACGTCGGTCACTGTGAGTCTGGCAGCAGATTTGAGTCACCAATTTGCAGATATAATGCGACGTTGGTTTTGTCTACAATGTGCAGACTTCTTCAGTGTCGTGTACTAATACTTGACTGTCGAATATTAGTACACGACACTGAAGAATTCAGTATTTTGTTGACGGAATAAAAGTATCTGTCAGGATAAGCAATGGAATTGAATGAAAATCTTTCTTCTCATTTTCTAGTTACTGGTATTCCGCTGAAAAGCTCACACTCACCAGGATTTAGCAAAGATGTTTCATTTGATAATTTGGAAACTTCAAGTCAATTGGTTGAAAGACAGATGATTGGTTGCAATTTGAACGTGGACAACGTGCAGCATGTTGTGCTTGTTAATCTAAAGATCCTAACTCCATGGCGTTCTTGAGAAACTTAGGACACCGTTTTATGTACCATAGCTTAAGTCTGTTATAACTATTGTCTATTATGAAAAACGTGCGTTATGGTAAAATTATGAATGCAAGTGAACTCATGTTCTTCCCATCTTTCAACACAACAGTGCAACAAAACAAATTAATTCTCCAGAATTGAAAACGGTTGTTAGTTACTGGGCCACTGAGACGTTCACAATCTAATAACTACCAACTCATTTAGAATAATTGCATCTACCTTATCTGACGCCTCTCGGAGTCTGCCTAATTTACGAGGAGAAAAAAGGCATACCGGTTTTCAGCAATTAAGTCCATCACCAATAATGATTTATCACTTTCAACTATTCCTCATGATTGGCATGGTAGAGGAACCTCATTCACAAATAGTTATGCATCCTCAAACGCGTTGAATGTAGACGTACAATCATCTTGTTGCGTGAGTAGGTCATGCTGTTTCATTCTTCTCCCACAGGTATTTGATATCTAGCGGTAGAACAGAAGCAAACAGTAGCAGTTCAAGATAAATTCGTGGTTGAGTTGTCGGGAGATAAGATGAACGGAGAATCACTGACAGTAGAGAATGAGAGTCATGTGCAAGGCATGTTTGTTTTGAGAACTAATGGAACAATGTGACGGATTTGCTGTTCGTGTTGAAAAATTTGGCAAACTCATTGTGACACCATTTCAATTTAGTATAATCAAAGTAAGCAACTTGACAATTATCACCTTATGTGTAAATTTTATATTTGATTGGAATAATCAGTCCAATAAACATGGAAAGACAAATAAGCTGGGAAAATGAACAGTTCAATCCGGTTGAAACGGGATGAGCCTCTGCATGCGACAATCTACCCATAACGAAGCATGTGTTTTAAATTCATACCTTCTCACCGGCAATAAATTACAATAGTTTGCATTCCAATAAGTTGTAGACTAGGGTGCGGAGTACTTGTCAACAGCCTCGGAATAAAGTCAACAAACGCATTTAATGGCACACTGCTCGATGGATGAGGTTATCTTCGGTCAAGAGGTGGCGCTCATCATAAGGTAAGTCCACATTAATCGAAATCGATTGGAATTCAGTTGCAATTGAACCGGTTAAAAGCTTCTCGCATCATGCCACCCCCGGAAATTGATCATACTTGCTTACTGGGGCTTTTTTTGTCGGTCCATCAATCAATGCCAGCTGGAGCAAGGGGACAATTCGTCAGGCTACAATAGCCCAAGAGCTTCTGACCGACGCTCTCCAATGCCGTCGACACGGTCGGCAACTAATTCAGCCCGCAACCATCGTCCGCTTATCTCGAAATGGGCGGTAGCTTATCTGGAATGTTTAGGTGGAAGCGATTGTTTTGATTCAACCTTTGAACGAAATGCTGCAATCTTCTGAAGGTGACAGGTAAGCTTGATTAAAAACGACGTCAAATGTGTCGACAAAAATATGTCACGGCCAACTAAGCCCATGTTCGAATCGGTGAATTCAAAACCTGAATTTGACAATTCTGTTTTTGTTTATAGCAAGCACGCAAGCACCACACACGCAAAATTGTAATTATTTTTTCCATCAATAGCTTTTGCTTATAAATAATGTCCGAGGGTCAACAAAACGTGGTTTCGTTCTGCATTGAATTTATTGTGCCGGATGGAATATTTCGATTCAAATGACAACCACCTTGACAACAATTTATGACGGTCCGATCCCAGCTTCTTCCAGGTTTTACGGAAGGTGATAATGAAGGAAAATATGGCTTTAATTTGTGTTCATGGATTTAAAATTGGTCCTTTGCTTAATGTTAGAGGTAAATCAATTTTATGGCGAAAATCAAAAATATACATCAGTATTGCCTAGATCACCGGTGTGGAGCTTTATATTTCCTCGGGAATAGAATCACTCTCAGCGCTATTTGCACAACTTACCACGTCAGTTGTTCGTTCACAAAACTGGCAGAGCAAGATGACGACTCGGTATGTCGAGCCTACTGTGAACGATGTGCTCCTAGTGATACCAACATTGACAACTTATATTATTTTCCCAAAGCAAGTCTGACTGCGTACTGTGTTTGTAAACAACACTTTATTAACGTGGCACCACCTATATCTCACATCTTTCCTCTTCTCCCGAAAAAAGTCAAATTACGAAAACAATGACTCAATTTTGACGTAGATTAGTTAAAACAAAATTTTACTCGTTTTAATTTTTACTACAGTAGAATTTTTTTCTGTGTAAGTTTTGGAAAAGGAGAATAAAAGGGAAGTTGCTGACCATAACGCACGATAGTTCCGAGTTGGTTCGTTTGCTGAAAAGAAATATTTTCTACATTTTTTTTTTTCTGAATGCCATGACATTTGTTTTACATTATTATAAGCGAGAGCAAGGGGAATATGACCAAAAGGAATCGAAAAAATAAATGTTTTGTCTTTTAAACGACACCGCACACACTGTCTCATAGCTGAAATCAAAATAAAAAATGAATACGAGATGTTCATGCTATTTGCTTTTTCCCTTTTGGTCTTACAACATTACAACTAGCTTGACGCGAGAGGTGTCGGCAACAATTGTTAGCTTTGTACAGTGACCATTTTTTTCAGAAGTAAACCGTTTCTGAAAAATGTCAACCGTTACCATCACTGATCATGACACCAGCCGGATGTTTGGTTTGAAATTTGAATTTCACTTTTTCCGGAACGTTCTCCACTTTCTGCGGTGAAATTAACCAGTCCGTGCGGCTGTTGGCCACAGCATCGATGCGGAAAAGCTCTTCGTCGGAGAACAAGATTATCATTTTTTTCTTCTTCAACAAGGAAAGCAATCTCTTGGAACGAGTCACTCGTAGTTCCTTAACCCGGTCCGTAAACAAGTGGCGTTTCACTCTGGCTCTGGAAGATGCATGCAGGTCTATTTTGATGATTCTCCGCATGGATTTCTCCGAAATATTGGCTTCCTTTGCAAGTTTTCTTATGGAACGCACCGGGTTGTGAGCAATTTTTACACGAATCGATTTTATCACGTTCGGCGTTCCTGCAAAGTGCGGACGTCCGCTTCCCGGCTTCAGCTGGACCATCCTGCATGGATTTTTTTATGCTGTAAACTGTTGCCAAATGGCACCCTACCACCTTGGCAATCTCTCTCGGCGTCTTCTGGGCGAGCAACAAACTGGTGATCACTTCTTTCGCGAACATTTTGACGAATTTGCAATAAAACAAATAGAATGTTTGGATACACTTTCGACAGAAATTAGTCACTAGCTATACGAATTGATGATGATGATGATGAGATACTACCATCTATTGTAGCAAGGTAACTTTCCATAGCAGTGGAATAATCTGAAAAACGATTTGATCAGGATTCTACTGTTGTTTGTGATCTTCAAGCTCCTGTATGAAGGGCCAAAAACGTTTGGGCGGGCCCGTAAGCAGAGACACTTACGCGAAACCCGCGAATAAAGGGAAGAGAATCTCCTTCCAAAAGCAAGTTCACACATACAGCATCAGAGTCGAGCCCTCGATTGACAGGGGCTTGTTGGCAGCGGGCTCGGGTGTGGCCGTATTGGAGACCGTGAGAATTAACGTGGGGGTGGTTATTCGACCGTTTCCTTCACCCGCGAATCTCGTAATTCTCCTGATTTCGCAAACACTTTGGTCTTTGAAAGACTCCATAAGCTCCTCGTCAGTAAAGGCCGTCGTTTCAGGGTCGTGTGCTCGAGTTGAAGGTGGGGTGTTCGACGATTCTTACTAGGAAGCCGTCCGCTAGATGAGTGAGTTTTTTTTAGGGTTTCAATGTGTCTTTGGTTCTTCATCGATGACGTAACTCAAGCCTCGTGTTTTCAGGTAAGCCTTTGTGATTTTTGTTCCGAGGAAGCTCTCCACAAATATCCGGATTTCTTAAGTTTCAGTTTTTGAGTATTAAGTTACTGTTCTTTTTTTCATTATATCACTTTGGAAATTTTCGCCATTTCAGAGTTTCAACCTTCTAACACCGCAGCGGAAGAAACTGCATAAAAAAGCTGTATTTTATTATAGCATGTACATTATTTTGAATTTCATTAGCACATCGTATAATTTACGTCATTTCATCATTGTATGTTGTTTTGAACATATTAAAATCATTATTTAAAATTAATAATAACGAAATTTTTTACTCTTTCAAGTATACAAGGAAGCTGATTCCAGATAGTATTGATATTTTATTGTATTGTGTTTTTCTATTCATTTAGATTATTGGATATTATCAAAATACCTACTTCATTTAATTGCGGAATAACCTTCACATTCCAGAGTTATATTTATTTTAAAAAATGTCAGAATTCCCTCTCCCCCACATTTTTTTTACCAACCCTTCCCCCCCTTCGCACCATAAAAGTCTACGCGGTTTATGAATAACCCCTTTGGATGTCAACAAACAAGTTCGTTGTTTCAAACGTGACTGTTACCCGACCCCAGCCAAGTCTTTGACAGAAGCAAAGAAAAAAAAACGTGACTGTTTTATCTCCGTGTTATAAGCGTATGAGTTTACCTTGCGAAATATCCATTACTCATCTTGTTTCCAAATTAAATATAACCCACACCCCTCGCACCCATATTTTTCATGCACATTTTTGATAAAATCCTCAATATAGACAAATACAGGCATTTTTCAAAGTTCCTAACAGACAATTGAAAATCTATTCGAGATCCCGGATTCAATTTCCACATAACCCTTGGCCATAATAACTTGGCGGATCACTAACTTATTAGAATTGAATGAATTGTTACAAGACCACCAACAATCCACCGAACCATTGTTGCTTTTTCAGTATTCTGGTTATTTATGACGATCCAATTGCATTCATTTTCCAGTGACTGAAAACTCACCTCTTTTTTCCATCGACTCTCTTTTGGCTAGCATTGACGCTCATCACTAGAAACTTGTTTCTTTTGATATTTCCACTTCTCTTATTAATCTACACCACCACTAAATTAACGCAATATTATTAACTCATTGCAGTAAAAAAGCACATATTTTACATTGAAACAAAATTTGGATGCCTCACAAACTGTTATATTATTTAAATTTCACTTTTCCCACAGTCGCGACGCGATTTCAGAACTTCTGATCTCGGTGAAAAAAATGCTACTGAAAATAACACATTAGTCACTAGCTATACGAATTAACCCAATACACAAGTTTCAAGATTTTCGCATTATTTTCTGCCACACCCTGTACTCTATAGCTTAGGAGTGGAAAGTAATTTCTGTTAATACCAAATATGTGAAGAGAAAGTATTGATAGATCAGAGCTTTTGGCAGGCTGTAAAATTGAATAGAAGTAGTTTTAAATTGAGCGTAGGGCTTTTGTTAAACAGTATTTTGAAGCAAACGCACACACTTTTGCCAAACATCCCCATGTGGGGTAGGTCAAGGCAGGAACTGATCCACCATCTTGACTGGCCTTTATACCGCCTACATCCCGGGTGAAGGAATCCGTCATCATGGGTCACTTTGTATCGATGGTGGCCGACCGCGATAGTCCTGCATGACCACAAAGCCCATCAGAAGCTGAAGCAAAACCGAGGGCCTTGGGGTCGAAAGGTCGGTGCAACAGGAAAAACCATCAAAATGAACCTCCAGCTCATGGTCATCGTCATCCGGAATCGCAAGTCCGTACCAGCGTCTCCGTGACTCCGAGACGTTTTGGCCGAACCTTTTAGCGGTTCCTAAGTCAAAGAGTCTTTGGAAGAAATTGGCAACCTGAATATCTCTGCCGAAGAACGCGAACCTTCCGAATGTTCCCAATCGAGAATATCTGGGCCAACCTAAATCGCAAGTTCTATTCCAACAATTGTGTGACCAAATCCGAGAATTTTGCACAAGAGCTTTATTCAAAGTTATGTTTAAAATTCTTGCTTTGCCGGTGTGATTCTGGACATTTTTCAAAAACATTCACATGTCTACTACTGGCCCTGTTATCCTGAAAGGTACCTTTAAATTCTTAGCTCCGAAGATGTTATGCGTACCGCCCATTTCCCTTGTCCAAATACAATGTTCGCGTACTTATCAAAAGTCACACAATCGTAAAATAACTGGAAAGTTTTTCCGGCACTGCCAATTAAAAATATCACAGTCCGAAATTAGATCCCATAAGGCACAATCTCGGCAGTGTTTTATGGCAGGGTTCATTCAAACAAATTTTATGGTGTCAGTAGTCCGGTTATCATTCAACAATTGCTTCTTCATTTTTCAGACGACGGCACCCCTCCTTCGTTATTGACTGCTCTTAAAGTGTTATCAGTTGAGATAGAATACGCGGTGCCTCAAGCTTGAACATTTATGAAAAGATTTTTCCCTAATATCTTGGCACCATTGCTAATCGACTGTGATAGGTTCAGTGACGTCCATGCAATTATTGCACTTGAGTTGACTATAACTGTGACTCAGTATTAATCCATCAATTACCATGAGCTCCACCGAGCGCCATTATCAGTAAGCGGTATACCTCTTTAGAGGCACTTCCAATCATTCCTGTGTAGAAAAACGGATTCATATAGATTAACGAAAAAGCGTGAAAAAAAACGAGTCTCATTCCACTCCATCCAATCGAGCCAGCCGGCCGGGCGAAGTGATACGGCTCTGATAATGTTGTTATTCCGTAATGATGAACACATGTGGTGAATTGCAGCAGTCGTCGATCGTCCGACCTGTTGTTTTGATAACCATCATTCAAATCGGGCGATGATGTAAAGAACCGGGTTCATCCGAGACTTGACCCCTGACGAATCTCCGTCTAAACGCTCCGCTGACTTAGTTCTAACTTTAGAATCTTCTCTCCTCGTTTCAGAGCCAACATGAAGAAATCAACTCTAGATAACATAGCGATCCTGCTGGCAGAGCTTCTGGGCACGGCCCTGCTCGTTCTGCTAGGATGCATGGGCTGCGTAGGAGGGCTCGGTCACACTCCATCACACTTTGAACTTTGCATCAACTTCGGGCTGGTGGTCATGATCCTGGTGCAGGTCTTCGGATGCGTTTCAGGATGTCATATCAACCCGGCCGTTACGGTTGCGGCTTGGGTGTACGAGATGGTTTCCACTAAGGTAGGCGTTCCCCCTTAATCTTCCAATGAGTCCCGTTTTATAAAAATAACAATTATTAACTTCCAGATGGCTTTGGGATACATATCCGCCCAGTGCATCGGAGCCTTCATGGGTTTTGGAATGCTCAAGATGCTCACCCCGTCGGCTGTGTTCACGGGAGCTCTGGAAACTGGAGCCGGCTTCTGTGTGACCACACCCAATGCCGGGATCACGACGATGCAGGCTGTTGGAATCGAATTCCTGGCAACCGGTGTCCTCGTGTTGGTGTGCTGTGGCGTTTGGGATCCTCGCAATGCCAAAATGCATGATTCGGTTCCACTTAAGTTTGGTTTCACCATCGGATGCCTGGCCGTTGCTGCCGTAAGGATTTGTTCGATGCAAACGAGCTATTCAGAGATTGATTAACGGCTTTCTATTTTCAGGGCCCGTACACCGGAGCCAGTATGAACCCGGCCCGATCGTTGGGACCAGTGCTGTGGAACGGCGACTGGACGGCTCACTGGGTCTACTGGGTCGGTCCACTGTCGGCGGCGTTCAGCATCGCGTTCCTCTACAAAACAGTCTTCAGGCGCGAAGTTCCGCAGCAGGAGATTACCAGTGAAATGACCGCACTCAACACCGAGAAGTAGAATGCTCAAACCATGCTTGGAAGGTGGTTATGTTTATGTGAACGCTCTTCATCGATAGTGCCACTGCAAAATAAATGCCAAATGATCATAAGAAAATTAGGTACGTTTCCGGTGAACTTGGTGAGACGATGGCTTACCGCGAACGGATGATTTAATTCTTTTGTTAATTTTAAGGACAGAATTATACGCTGTATGTTGTTTTATGTGTAAAGTTTGAGAGAGTACAGCAGAATAAAGATATTGAAGTTTTAAGCAACGATTATGCCTGATTTATTTTCTAAAGAAATTTGTTTGAAGTCGGCTGAACCGTGCTGACAATTATTAAAACATGTTGATTTCATTTAAGAAATAAGGGCCAAACGTGTCGGCACGAGGACGATGATGGAGTGATCCTATATTGAGGAACAGACGTTGGTTTGAACCATCCTTGACATAAAGAACAGAACCACAGATAGACTGTACCCTTTCAAGAGTAGAGAACTCTCTCTGTACTCTTCGAAGGGTACAGCCTATCTGCGGGGCCCTATTAGCACACTAAATCTTGTTTCAAACCAGCTAAAGGAACTAGAATGAGAACTAGTTAAGTCACAATCAAGATGCTGCAACTAATTATGACAGCTGTGTGTTTCTAAGGTATTTTCCATGCCAAGGACAGCTTAAAACCACGTCTATTCCTCATTCGTGTTGGAGGTGAACAACTAAAGCCCGATTCAAAGTAAATTTGGACGCATTCAAGTGATCATAACTGAATAATTAAACAACATGTACGATTGATCAAAATGACAACAAAAAGGGTATTTATTCAGCTTTCAAACGATACATAACAAGTTATTACACATTTCACCGTTTCGAAGAACTGTCGCACTTTACTTTCCATCATGATCTGCACAGTCGCGGCGAACTTATGCCAATTTAAACGCATTTGTTGTGCAGTTGTCGCTTCTTTACCGCATCCCCGAAGATTTCGATTGACAGTTGCCTAATATTTTTCGATCGGTCTGAACTCAGGGCAATTCAGAGGATTAATCTCTATGGCGACGACATTAACATTGTTTGCAGAATACTATTCTAGTACCTCCTTAGAGTAGTGGCAACAATCAATATGCTTGATATTGGTTCACTGTTGTAGAACCCCTAGATCCGAAGTACACCTTGAAGCCAGCACCTTATAGTACATATTTGCGCCTTTGTTTTGATTTGATGTGTTATTTTGACAGCATACTTGAGAGTGTGTTCGTGTGAGTTCATTACTGAAAACATTGAAAAAACATTCCGGAGGGCATGAAATATCAGAAAAGTTTTACACGATTTACGTTTTTTTTTTATATGCCACGCACACGTTTTCAATGCAAGAATTTACATATATTTAGGCAAAATTAGACGTAAATTATTTGCTCAATATCGCATCGATTACTCTCTTGATGACGATGATGATGAGATACTATCATCTATTGTAGCAAAGTAACTTTCCATAGCAGTGGAATAATCGTGGAATAATCTGAAAAACGATTGGATCACGATTCTATTGTTGTTTGTGATCATCAAGCTCATGTATGAAGGGCCAAAAACGTTTGGGCGGGCCCGTAAGCAGAAACACTTAAGCGAAACCCGCGAATATAGGGAAGAGAAAGCAAATTCACACCAACAGCATTAAAATCGAGCCCTCTAATGCCAGAATAAACCCAATAGATGGGATCGAAGAGCCCGACCTCGTTCCTCGAATAGGGAGGAGGCAGTTCCATGCTCCCTATCCAAATCGATTCACTTGGGTGCCTTGATGGTCCCTCCCTTTTCCCCGTTATATATTATGTCGTGGATATTAAGTATATTTTGTAGTGGTCATTTGATTGCTTACCTTGTGTTAGAAAATTTGGCTGAAAGTAAATTTGGTTAGGCTTTGTACTGTGCTTTACTGTGTTGACTCGGTGTTTCTGTGCGTCCGTATTTCCGTGGGTCTTCCCCTACCTTTTGAAGACTTGACTTTAGGATGTTTGGTATTGCTCGCGGTCATAAGGTCAAATTTGAAATATTGTACCTATTGCTATTTAATTGTTGCTTACTAATCCATGTTTCTGATAGGATTGCTGCTGTATAGTCGTTACCTGACAAGATACGGTGAAGTTCGTCTTTATTCCTGTGTAGGCTCTGTATATTCGCTTGAAAGATTTTGAATGTTGTGGTCGCCATCTTAATGTTGTTTGTGAGATTGGGAGTGGTTTCCATTCTGATCATTAGCTAACACTACCGAATTTGCCAAGTTGAAGTGCTTCTGCATGCTCGGTATGAAAAGGGTTTTTATATCTTCGTTGTGTCCTAGCATTCCGATGAATTCTGCTTAGAAGTTGATCATCGATTCCTGATGAGTACGGTTTGTTGTTGTCTGAGCTTCTCGTAACATCATTCGTTAAAGCTGCTCCGTTTTAGAATTCTCCGTGTTCCCTATGATGATGTTACGCTGCTCCGTTGTTGAGGCAGCTACGGTTTGAGCTCGGTCGTTGACTCGCATTGATTACTCTCTTGTATACAAACTTGCGAAAGATTTCCTTGTAAATGATTGTTTTTGTTTTGTTTTGTCTAGTTAAAAATATTCGTTCTGTGTTTGTAATGTTTAGGCTTTTGAGAGGTATCCCTTAGGCCCTTCACCTCCGCTTAGAGCTTAAACCATATTTAAACGTATGGGTAAGCACCGCTTAGGAGTTAAGCGGAGGTGAAGAAATTGGCCCCTTAAAACTCAAAAATGCCTGAAAAATTATATATTATGCTAGTTATACTACAATACAAGATATACTAATTATACTACTAAATGAATTAATAGAACTGGTGCTTTTATGTTTTTTGTTTGGAAATGGGTTTTGTTCAAATATCTTCGTTGCTGATGTGTGTAATTTCTGCAAAAAAAAAAATAGGTGTGTGTGTGTGTTTTTAATTAAACCCTCGGATCGACCCTTTCAGACGGGAAAGGAGTCTCGAACCATCATAAGAACCTTCTCCGGCCCCAAAAATCCTGCATACAAATTTTCCATACATTTGTATGGAAGCCCCCCCCCCTCTCAAAGTTGAAAGGGATTTCTTTCTTTATCTTTATTTGAACCAGGGAGTAGAGAAAAGCCCGTTTAAGTAGAGCTGCCGCTTCGAGCTCATAAGTGCGTAGAAAAACCTCCTGTTCTTTTCATATCAACTGAAAATTACATAGCTTGCATGAAAACATCAGAAGGCTCTGGCTTCAAGGGGACGTGTTTTTCGTGTCTGTAATTTTTCCGAAAATTTCCGTAATTTTTTAAGTAGCAAAAGATTTTTAACTGATTTCAAAGTAGATTGAAGATGATCGTGTGCCAAAGAGCAGTACCTTGAAAGCATTGTGTTCACGGAGATAAAAGTTGCATTCTGGATGAAACCTTCATTTGGAAACGAAGTTAAGTATAGTAGTTCACTTTCTACCACAAAAAATAGTAACTTCCGTTGGGACTGGAAATCGGAGCTTTCAAAGTACGCTGGTCCGTTTACCGAAAAAATACTTGATTTCCCTGTTACTAAGTACTAAGGATTGGTGGTAGTCCATGCATAGTTTAAGGGAGCCAGTTTTGTAAATAAAATAAGGCACTCAAAAGGATCGCCCCAAGCATCTCTGTAAATAAACTGTGAGTATTCTTCTAAAGATACATATTCATATATGCAGTGATATTAACCCTAGTCGGATATTGTCGATTTCGTGAGCCTCCTACATGCGACTACTTTGGAAAATCTTTTTTGAAGAGTTTAACGAGGAACATCGAAGTCGAAATCGTTGAAATACTTGAAAATGGTTGGTTATGCCCGTAATTTGCAAAGTTGACGGTAAAGAATATTTATGTTGAGAAGCGACAACATTCGAAGACAATCGATTTTAGAAGGTCAGAACCAAAGAGCGTTTTGTAAACACCGTGACGTCAACTCAGTAACTCTAGACCGATAAGTTCACATCGCGCATCATACGAGTAACTGGGCAAATTGATTGGATCATTCCCTGGAAGGTGTATTAAAGTGAAGCGCAAACTCGCCTCCATAAGTAAGATGCTATTCTGATTGTAGGGTTCCCAAACGACAGATCAGTATTCTAATATTGACCTCACAAACGAACAGTACAGTGATTTTAATCGTGAATGTTTTTGAAGTTTTTTGCAATGCGGAACATGGAACCAAGTGTCCTAGAGGCTTTGGAGGCTACAAAAACGGCATGTTCCTTGAACGTCAACTTGGTGTCTAATAACACACGTTGATCTTTAACAACAAATTCCCTTTTGAGAATTGTAGATCCAACCTTATAGTTAAAATCAATTAAACCGCGTTTGTGGGAAAATGAGATAACGGAGCATTTACCAGCGTTAAGATCCATACGGATCACTGAAACGTTTTATTTATATGACAGTTGATACTCTCCACTTTATTTCGTGTTATAACATGAACACATTATTTTTACATTCAGTAAAATGACGTCGAATCCAGTGCAGCAAAACTCGAATTTGGCGGCACGGGATGTTGCCAAGAAACCATAACTACCGAAAAGTATCGTGTTTTGTGTTTGCAAATCATTTGACCAGCACTTGACTGTGGATCGGAAAGTTGGGAGTGGAACAAATCGAAAAGTATGCTCCAAATGGAAAAGAAGGTAGAAGCCATTATTGAGAAAAAATCACAATCTTGCTGTGTGAAATGTGGCTCGCAAAGTTTGGAAGTCAAAATCGTACAAAAGCAAAGCAGTGGTAAAGACTAAAGGCGTTAAAAGTGAAAAAGATGCTCAACCGTGATGACAAACATTATTTCATTGCAAAAAGTCGTGCTTAGGAGCTTTAGACCAATTTTTTGCAAACATTTTCTTGTATCATAGTGGACGACAAAACATACATACTCGAAGACTTTAAACAGCTTCTGAGTCTGGCTTTTTATACCGCAATGCAAAGGAACGCCGTTGCTAAGCATTTCCGGAAAAAAAGATGTCCCAATTCCCCCCGAAGAAGTATTAGACTTGGCGACCATAAAGGGTGATACGGTCAAAATTTGGTCAAGGGAAAATGCGTGTAAATCGGTGAAATCGTTTATTTAAAAAATCAAATTAAATTTCTTTTTCAAGTTCAATTAGTATAAAATTCAGGAAAAATATTCAGTTAGGCTTCCGCTTTTCCAAATCCGAATTGCCGGGCCTTACGCTTGACCCCTGCCATCGGATTTTGTACAGCCACCTTGTCCACCTTCTTCGCCGCAGAAAGCCAGTTTGCCTTGAACTGCTGCTCGTCCTTAGCAGTTTTTTGGTCTTCTTTAGGTTCCGCTTGACAATAGCCCAGTATTTCTCAATTGGGCGGAGCTCTGCCGTGTTGGGAGGGTTCTTGTCCTTGGGAACCACCTGCACGTTGTTGGCGGCGTACCACTCCATGGCCTTTTTACCGTAATGGCAAGATGCCAAATCCGGCCAAAACAGTACGGAACAACCGTGTTTCTTCAGGAAAGGCAGCAGACGTTTATTCAAACACTCTTTCACGTAAATTTCTTGGTTGACAGTCCCGAAAGCTATGAAAATGCTGCTTTTCAAGTCACAGGTACAGATGGCTTGCCAAACCAGATATTTCTTTGCGAGCTTGGACAGTTTCGTGTGCTTGAAAATATCTGCTACCTTTCCCCTTCCTTTTGCCGTATAAAACTCCTGTCCCGGAAGCTGCTTGTAGTCGGCTTTGACGTAGGTTTCGTCGTCCATTACCACGCAGTCAAACTTCGTCAGCATCGTCGTGTACAGCCTCCGGGATCGCGCTTTGGCCCTCGTATTTTGTTTATCATCGCGATTTGGAGTCACTACCTTCTTTTAAGTCGATAGTCCGGCTCGTTTTTTGGCTCGATGCACGGTTGTAGACGATACACCCAGCTTATTTGCGGCATCTCGGAGAGATAGGTTAGGGTTTCGCTTGAAACTACCGGCAACTCTCTTTGTCGTCTCAGCGGCTTCCGGTTTTCGATTTCCCCGATCCAGACTTCCTGGCTGTCGACAAACGTTCCCAAACACTTTAATTACATTTGTAACGGTTGATTTGGCAACTTTAGCGATTTTGACAACTTTGCGTGCGAGTAGCTCGGATTTTCGCGATGCGCGAGCAAAATTTTGATACGCTGCTCTACTTGCTTGGACGACATTTTGACAACTGAAGAGTGAATTCCAAAATCAAAATAAGAGCAACATTCTACACACACACACCTTCAAAATGAGGGCTGTTCAGGTTTTTTAAATGCAAAATTGAAAGAAATACGTCAAGTTGATATTGACCAAATTTTGACCGTATCGCCCTTTATGTAGTTGTGGCCGAAAATTTAAAAGTTTAGTCTCTACCGGCACTATCAATAAAGATGTGTACAAGAAAGGATGTCTGTAAAAGTGGTTGTTAGAAGCCACAACTTTCCAGCACTGCTTTGGCCTCTTGTCATTATGCAAAATCCGTCCAGGAATGGTATATGGTACAAGAGGTCAAATACGTGCCAAAAACAGCCAATCCACCAAACTGTCCAACTTCTCCCCGAAGAAAAGTACTGGGCTCTAGTTCAACGGAAACTCTTCGAAAATAAGAAGAAAGTTAATGGTTCCGATGATCCCAAAAAAAGGGAGAATCGTCAGGCTAGGATATCATAAGGAACCTGAAAGATTGAAAATTTTCCAGAAAGAAGGAATAACATCTTAATCGACTTTTTCTACATAGATAAAAAGAAACATTGAATTTTCTGCGTTATGGAATGCACATAAAGGGAATGCTAGAATTGGCAAAAGAGGGGGCTCACGCGCTAGTAATTTTTTTTTTCTGTGTAATTTAGATATAACTCTATAATTGTGAAATAAACAATCGTTTAAATTTTTCAATTAAAATATTATTTGCTTTAGAAGGAGATGTTCGCTCATCACCATGAGGCACCAAGAGTGAACATTAATGTTTTTGGCTAGAATGAAAAATGTGAAGAGAAAGTGTTGAAAGTTCCGTCACCCAAGTAGCACACTACTATGAAAATTAGTTGTAGTAACTTGATTACAACTTAGCAAGTTATATTTATGTTATCTCAACTGAATGGCAACAAGTGTGCTACTAGGGCAGTGTGCGGCAGGCTGGAAATAGAACAGATGTTTTTATTTTAGGAAAATTGAGCGAAGGGCATGTATCCAGTGGTACTCGAACCATGGACGTCAATTTTTGCCTCACATCCCACTGCGGGGTAGGTTGCAGGACGGACCAAGTCCGCCACTGTAGGACTTGGTGAAAGCCAACTTCTCCGAGAACCAAAACGTTGTCCTACAGCAGGATGGAGCGCCGTGTCACACGTTCAATCGAACCCAAAATGGTTGAACGATAACATTAAGTTTTGGCCGAAGGATTTGTGGCCCCTTAGCAGTCCAGATCTTAACCCATTGGATTATTCGATTTAGGCATATGTTGAAGCACGAGCCTGCAAAACATCACACCCTAGTGTGAAAACCCTGAAGTCAACCATAACACGCACATGGCAGTCAATGTCGGCGGACTACGTCCGAAATGCATGCTCTGGCTACCGGCGTCGGCTCGAGAATGTTATTAATAAAAATAGAAGACACATTGAATAAATTTGTTTAACAGGACTTTATAAAGATAACTGCACTCGAAAATGTTGATATTATTGCTTGAATAAGTTGAAAATGGGATTTGAAAGAAAGAGAACATATTTTCGCATTATTTTCTGCCGCACCCTGTAAACTACTTACCCGGACCAATCGATCGGTGTGTTACAGAGGTGGACTTGAACATCTCCTGGCGGAATGAGTCGAGGTGATTTGGAGTGGAAACAGAATCGTCAGGGTTTTAGCTTCATTGATACAGATCTTCCAGCTGTTGAAGTAATCGGACAGAACATTGAGGTCTTCCTAAAACTTTTTGTATCGATGCAGCTTAAACACCAGCCCATCTTGCCAGACATTATCGAACGCCTTTTCCACGTCCAACAATGCCATGGCAGATGTCTTTCCTACGGACCTGTTCCGTTTGAGTATGTTCGTTACTCGCGCCAGATGGTGGATGGTAGAGTGACCTTTCCTGAATCCAAATTGTTCCTGAAGGACGATGCTACTCTGGTTTGCTAACTCCAGTAATCGGCTGAGGATCAGCTTTTTGAACAGCTTCGAGATGGAAGACAAAATACTGATTGGGCGGTAGCTTTTAGCGATGATAGGATCTTTGCCACCAGCGGCTTTCATGTTCTTGGTTCGCTTGATGGCAGCTATCACCTCATCAGCCGATATTCTACTATCATCAGGGACAACTATGGGTGTTTCGACGATATTAGACATTGCCTCCGTAACAGTAGGCTCATGTGGGCTCACAATAGATTGGCCAAGGTTGTGTGAGTTCACAAAATGTTGAGCTCACACCTGCCACACCTTCTCCTGCCTTTTTCCATAGCACCAGTTCATAGTTTGGCCGTCTGTCAGAATGATGCTGCAATTGCAAATACCCAAATGCCAAAAATTGTGAGTTCAGTCAAGTCAATTTTTGCATGACATAAGTAATGGACGTTCTCTAAATGGAATGCTAGATTTGCCAGAAAATAATGGGATATTTTAGGTAAATTCAAGCCAGATAACGCATAAACCAAGCCTGTTGTATGCAAGATTGCAAACTTTGTTGTATGGCACATCAAGGACTACAACCAACTGCGTTGTTTACGCCTCCTTTGGCTTGCGTGTAGCTAGAAAACACCAAATCACAAGTTGCTCAATTAGTTGACCAAATGAAACTAGATTTGGATTGCATCAAACCTGCACCTTCATGGCAAAATTTGTTAAGCCACGGTTATGTACACAGAAAACGCAAGCGTGTAAAATATCCCCTCGTTGAAATCCAAGCCAAAAGAGGCGCAAACAACGAAATTGTTTGCAATCTTTCATACAACAGGATAGATTCAGGCGTTATCTGGCTTAAGTTTACATGAAATATCCCATTATCTTTTACCAAATCCAGCATTCCCTTTATGTGCATTAGATAACGCAAAACATATGAAAACACAGCTTTTTTTAGGTGTACTCATTGTTCGCGCACATAAAGCGACACAGTTCTTTTTACCAACCCGGTGAAAATAAAAAAAATGCGCGGTGATATGTTCGCTAAAGAAGACTGGTTTGCGGTCACTGAACTCAAATATAATTTTATTTACCGAACAAAAACCGCATCCTGTTTATTGACGGTTAAAGTAAACCGTGGTTTATTTTGAACTAAATCTATCAGCTGTTCTGCTGCTTCTACTGGCTAGAAGTGGTTAGATCACCACACGATCGTGTGGCGATCGGGTCATGTAGGCCTATTGCATTGACCGTACAAGGACCATAGAGTGGTATTCAACGTGTATACGTTGGACGTGAGTGACCAGTTAGGGTGGTTCAAACAATGAAAATTAGATGATTTATCTGACTTGTGGCACGATCATAATCCGGCCGGCTGGAAACCTACGGATTTCAAACTAATCTTCTAGATTCTCTCATATAACAAATGGTTCACGAATAAATAGCCAGTACAATTTAGTTTTTCGAATTCACTAGTTCTCTGATGCTGTTATTTCGATGGTATCGTTCTTCGACGGATATCGCTTCGGGGTTTTGATGAATGGCGACGATGATCTGATCTCGTTGTCTTCGATCGTTCCGATTTGCCGTTAGGTACACGGCTCGTATATGGTGTTCTTCATAGTTCTTCTGGTACATGACTGACTGCGACTTGATGACTGACGGTGAAAAAACATGGTAGTGTGCTGCTCATTGACTGCTCATCTGTATGTGATTTTCCTCTCCTGGATTCCAACCGTCCGCGTCGTCCTCGACGACGAGTAGGGGGCGTCGTTGCTACAAATGAGAGGGTGCTTTTTTACATGGATTTTTGAACAATACAATATCTTGCCTGGAGCGCGTTGGTCTCCTTGACCTCCGCGGTCGCTACCAGCGACGCTGCCGATGTCTCAACGGATGAATGAGGATGCTGACGAAATTCCATGCCAAGGTGCCTGATGGTGGCGGTGAGCTCTTACCGCGTCTAAGGACTGATCCAGATACTACGGCGACGGTTGATGAGTTGGCCAAACTCTGACTGACGCTAAAGATCTCTAAACCAGTGGATGATGCCAGGTATACCTCGACGAGATGAAACGGATTAGTTTCGTAGCATAAATTGCGGTGACGCGACCCAAATTCCATTTGAGCGGGGGTAGTCACTCATCCATCAGTAGGACCATCGTTCCAATGGCAATGTTGTCACGTTGTCGTGTCCACTTCGTTCGATTGTGTAAATCCGAGAGGTACAAAGTTGATCACTTTTTCCAGAGTTTCTGGCCGTAGTCTTGCGCTTTCTGCAAGATAGAGAGTCAGTTGAATGGTACAATTTCCAAATCAGGTTCAGCGATGGCTGTCAGTGGGCGTAGAACTAGAAAATGACCAGGAGTGAGCGCTCCAAAGTCTCGAGGATCATTGCTAATTGGGGTGAGGGGTCTGGAGTTTAACACCGCTTCAATTTGAGTGAGCACTGTCTGCATTTCATCATACATAAGCGTCCTTGTACCGATGATCTTTTTGAAGCTTGTTTTGAAGCATTTCACGGCTGCTTCCCAAAGACCACCAAAGTTGGGTGATCTTGCCGGAATGAATTTGAACTCGATTCTCTCGTCTGCAGCATTGCTGGCAACGGCATTCTGGAATTGCTGCTGCTCAAACAAATTTAGAAGTTGCCGTAGTTCTCGTTTAGCCCCCACAAAGTTCTTAGCGTTATCACACATTATTAAAGCGGGACGTCCTCAACGAGCTGTAAAACGTTTCAATGCCGCCAAGAACGCTTCCGTTGTAAGATCAGTGCCTAGCTCAACATGGACTGCCTTGCAGAGCTGACAAAAGTTATTCACGTCATACAAAATACAAAAAGAAAAAAAAAGTTACTCTCACCGATTCGAGCTATTTTCGTCGTATTGCACCCAAAGCATGAAGATAGTCATGCATTCATACTCAACAACGATGTTTCATATTCCTTTTTTTTTTTTAACATACTCGTTTATTTGAGAGGCTCAAGTGCCATAGGCATAACGGAGCCGACTTCTTTTTCATTTTTATAATGACAATAACTTACTAACTATGTTAATTTTGGAAAGCCGAAAAACTCGCGACTTGGTCGAGGTTAGGGATTACAATAATTCGGGTAGGAATGGGGAAGTAGGAATCTTAACGTTAGCTTTCAACGGCAGGTTGGCGATGCGAAATTGTTGCTGTTGGTCTGGCGTAGATGTTGCGTTGCGTTAAGCTGTAACGATACAACGGAAGCGGTATTACGGGGGAAGGGGCGAGGTAGACATGTTAAAACGACAGCTAAGAGAGGATCAAACGAATACATGTATTTGTTTCAAGAACTTGTGAATTAGCCCCATATAGTCCAAGTCCAGCTTACCCAGCACATCTCTGATATCTTCCTTCTCTGGTTTCCCTCGGGCCCGTAGGATGCGCAAAGATCAGATCTGGCAATTTCGAAATCGAGGCAATACCAGCCAACATGGTTGATGTCCTGATAACCTGCACCACAGCCGCATAGATTGGTGTCTGAGAGCCCTATTCGATAGAAATGCGAGCCTAGCGAGTAGTGATTGGACATTAGACGACACATTACCTTGATAAAATCCCGGCTAATATCCAACCCTGTGAACCAGGATTTTTATATACCTGTGGAAGAATAGAATGTATCCATCTGCCCAAATCCCCTGCATCCCATTTTTGTTGCCAGCTGATCAAGGCCTGTTGACGGGAAATAGCAAAAAATTAGTTGAAGGCGATTTGTCGATCATAAATATCGCCTGTCATAGCGCCCACCTTGGCAAGTGAGTCCGCTTTCTCATTACCCAGAATGGAGCAATGAGAAGGGACCCAAACCAAGGTGATGGTGTAGGAATTGTTTGATAGAGCACTCAAAAGAGATCGTAGTTCGCTAACGAAATACGGTGAGTGCCTTGCTGGCCTCATCGAACGAGTAGCCTGAAGTGAGCTGAGACTATCCGTAAAAATGAGAAAATTGATCAGAGGGAAGAGAGACAATTTGCTCTAATGCATAGTGTATAGCCGCCAGCTCAGCGACGTATACGGTGCAAGGATTTTGTAGTTTGAAGTAGGCGCTATGAATTTCGTTAAAAACACCAAATCCAGTGGAATCATTTGTTTTTGACCCGTCGGTGTAAAACTTCCTGTCACATCTGATATGGCCAAACTTACTTGCAAAAATTAATGGAATGTACTCCGAACGGAGTGGATCTGGAATTCCGCGAGCTTCTTGCTTCATGGTCAGATCAAAAACTACAGTAGAACTAGAGAAGTCTTGGGAGTAATCACGATTAGGAACATTCGAAGAAGGGCTCACCTCCAGAGTCATGTACCAATAGTACAGTGTCATGAACTTAGTTTGAGGATTTCGTTCGATTAGCTTTTCAAAATTTTCAATTATCAATGTATTTAGCACCTCACAGCGGATGAGGAACCGGAACGATAGCTCCACAAAACGATCTGATAAAGGAAGAACTCCTGCTAATACCTCCAAACTCATAGTATGAGTTGAGTTCATGCAGCCTAACGCGATACGAAGACAACGGTACTGGATTCGCTGCAGCTTTAGAATATGAGTTTTCGCGGCGGATTGAAAACAGAAACTACCGTACTCGAGAATCGACAGAATCGTTGTACGATGCAACTTTATCAGATCTACCGGGTGAGCTCCCCACCATGTTCCGGTGATAGTACGCATGAAGTTTATTCGCTGCTGGCATTTCTGAATCAGATACTTAATGTGCTTTCCCCAGGTGCATTTAGAATCGAACCAGACCCGTAGGTATTTATAAGACAAACTTTGAGTTATTGTTTTACCCATGAGTTGAAGCGGTATTTGTGCTGGTTCAAGCTTCCTAGAAAAAAACAACTAACTCAGTTTTCTCCGGAGAGAATTCGATACCCAGCTTTACAGCCCAGGTAGACAAATTGTCTAGAGTATCCTGCAACGGTCCCTGCAAGTTGTTCACCCCTGGTCCTACAATTGAAACAACGGCGTCATCCGCAAGCTGTCTAAGCGTGCAATTTTCCATGAGGCAGCTATCGATGTCTCTGACATAAAAATTATAAAAAAGGGGGCTTAAACAAGAGCCCTGGGGGAGACCCTTGTAGCTAATTCGTGAAGTTGTCGAAGACCCATGAGAAAAGCTCATATGTTTCTCAGACAACAAATTGTACAAATAGTTGTTTAGTAATGGTGAAAGGCCACACTCGTGGAATTTGTCTGAAAGGACGTCTACACAAACTGAATCAAAAGAACCCTTAATGTCCATGAAAACTGAACCCATTTGCTGATTTTGTGCATAGGCCAGCTGTATTTCTGTTGAAAGCAGCGCAAGACAATCGCTCGTTCCTTTGCCTCTGCGGAAACCAAATTGAGTATGAGATAGAAAGCCATTAGATTCAATCCATTTGTCGAGCCGATGGAGAATCATCTTCTCTAGCAGCTTCCGTATACCCGACAACATCGCAATTGGACGATAAGAGTTGTAATCCGACGCGGCTTTCCCGGGTTTTTGTATAGCTATAACTCTAACCTGCCTCCATTCATCCGGAACAATATTGCACTCCAGGAACTGATTAAATAAGTTCAGCAAGCGCCTCTTTACGACGTCTGGGAGGTTTGTCAACAAGTTAAACTTGATTTTATCCATTCCTGGCGCAGAATTATTGCATGAAAGAAGAGCAAGAGAGAATTCAAGCATAGAAAAGGGCGCATCCAATTCGTTACGATTGGTTTGAGTATCGCGAGTAATTCGTTGCACCGGAACCGAATCTGGGCACACTTTCTTAGCGAACGCGTAGACCCACCGGGAAGAGCTTTCCTTGTCTTCATTCACCGACGACGCATTTCGCATTCTTCTCCCGACGGTCCAAAAAGTTCTCATCGACGTCTCACGCGATAGCCCTTCGACGAAGTGACGCCAATATCCGCGTTTCTTGGCTTTGGCGAGGCTCTTAAATTTACGCTCAAGAGCAATGTACCGCTCGTAGTTATCTCGCGAACCGCGCTTCCGATATGCTTTAAACGCGACGGATTTTTCACGGTAGACTTCAGTACATTCATCGTCCCACCACGGAGTGGGCAAACGTCGGCGAATTGTTGATCCTGGTACCGGTCTGCGCTGTGCGTCGATCGCACATTTGAGGATTAACCCGGATAAAAACCGATACTCTTCCAACGGAGGAAGGACTTCGACCGATTGCTCGCCATCGATGATCGCTTCAGCGAATTTACCCCAGTCTATGCATTTCGTGAGGTCGTACGCAATGTCGATCGAGCGAGATTGACACGAACCATTGGTGATTGAAATTTTGATAGGCAGGTGATCACTACCATGGGGATCTTGAATCACTTTCCACGTGCAATCCAATGATAGTGAATTCGAACAGATTGAGAGGTCTAATTTGCTTCCAGGGTTTGGAGGTGGAGCCACGCGTGTTACTTCCCCAGTATTCAAAATAGTCCAGTTGAAGAGTAGTCCATGAGGTCTAGTATCAATGCAGAACGGTTGTCGTTGTACGGTGACCCCCAGGCTGTACCGTGAGAATTAAAATCTCCTAATATCAACCGTGGCTCTGGCATTGCGAGGCAAATAGTCGAAAGATCCCTGCGGGATATTGCCGTATTCGGCGGCAGGTATATGCTGGCTATACTAAAACTTTTGCCTCGAATAGTCACTTGGCATGCGACTACTTCAGGGCCTGTCATCGAGGTGAGATCAATTCTATAAAAGGAGTGGAGCTTATTAATCCCCAATAGCACCCCTCTATATGAGTCCCCTCGATCCTGTCGAATAATGTTGAAATCGTGGAAAGAGAAATCTTTATCAGAAGATAGCCATGTTTCACAGAGAGCAAATACGTCACAATGCGATTTGTGAACTAAAAACTTAAAAGCGTCCAAATTTTTTAAAATACTTCTACTGTTCCATTGTAGTACTTCGATCATATCCCTGACCTCATTGGATAAATTATCCATCGAAAGATATGATTGAATCAAGAAGAGGCCATTTTGAAGAGAGTTTCTTTAGAAGAGGTTTTACAAATGTAAGGATCATGTTGATGAGGTTCCTCGTTGTCAGTGAGACCTCGAAA
>JASCZW010006666.1:0-138397 GCA_034211315.2 Aedes japonicus
CATGAAAAAATTAAAGTACCTGTAGATGTATCAGGAGCAACAAGCTGACTTAGCACAACTGTTTTGATTTTTCGTCTGAGTTAGGCCTATCTAGAAATTTGATCAGTACTGGTAGGTCTTGTTCAACTAGAATAAGTCCATTTGGCTATACCAGCCTTGAGCAAACAAAGTCCTTGTCAATCTAAAAAAGTATGAGTGGTATAAGTGAATAACATTTCTGATGTAGCTATATAACCCATTTTTTTATAACTAGGGTCTTGAGAAAGACAAGGAACAGAATTCATAAAAATAGATAGAACTTTGAACTTAAATTGATTAGCACTTTTTGCAAAATTGAGTAACATTTCCGTGAGAGAAAAAGCTGATAGTATACAATTTTACTCAAACATTGAGTAAATTAAATGGGAGCATTCGTTGAATGAAAAAAAAGTTCCAGCAACTGTTGAGGCAAATGTAAACAAAATTCATCAGGATATTTCCATGCAAGACATAGACTGTCCATGCCTACACTAATAGAAACAAATAGCAGAAAAACCCGTTTTCTACAAGTTTAGTTAGGCGTATCTACAATATTAGGCTGTTCAGTATGAAAACCGAGGAAAACGCTTACACAACATTGAGCCATCATGAAGGAACTCCAATTTAAAATAGATTCTGGTTTGCATATGTGACCTTCGGCTTACGCAGTAAACTTGTTACATGTTTTGTTCACAAAGGTATGTACGCGCCTAGTAAAAAGTACACAACGGAGCTGTTAAGTGTGGGAAGCCTACGTATGGTAGGTAAACAACGGTAGGTAAACATAACTATACCCAACGTAGGCTTTCTATACTTAACTGCTCTGTTGGGGGTTTTTGTCTAAAAGTGTAAGTTATTTGTTTTATACCCAACCAGAGAAGAGTTATTCTTCTTTTTTTGGCTTATTTTCCATATTAATATTATTATTTAAGTCATCAAACTCACCAGTTGAAAATCAAATGGATCCTTGTAGTGTGGATTTTTTTCCAAAAGCATTAGCAGCGAATTAGTATTGTAAAGCAATTCTTTCCGTTTCGGAAATGTGTCAGACCATTTCTCCAATACTTCCGGTTGGCTTCCGGTTCAAAAGTAACCAATCCATTGCCTCATGCATTGCTGGTGAATCTTCAACCACATCTTCAATCCGTCTGTGCTTCGCAAGAAATGTATCTTCTGCCTTCTCTCTGTTTCTCTTCTTCTGCTTTAAATTGGTTATTTTATTGTACAGTTTGCCACTAGGGTTTTTCTTTTCTCCTTTGCGTGGGACAAAATAGTCCTCCTAAAATGTGAACAAGCTTTTTATAAAAGAAATTTTAACAACTACGTACAGGATCTACCTTGGCTTCGTATTTTAGACAAAATACGATAGCATCCGCATAAGATTCCAAAACTTTTTCAGTCGATTTCAATCCGTGAACAATGTGATGATTAGCAATAATTCTCGAAAGTTCATTTTGGCTGGTTTCTGATAGGGGACCCTTTTTCGCTCTGTCCAGTATAGCTTCACCAGCTAACGAAGTGCCCAGCAATTTCTTCAATACGGCCGGATTGAAATGCTCCACTTCCTTAATTGCAACAGCCCGTAAGCGTGTAGAGCGATTCCACTATGGGGAAAGTGGTGGCCAAAAATCGAAAAATTGACTTGCTTTGAATGACGTGTCTTGTATATCATTTGATAGCCAGATAGTTCAAACCTAGATTCCCAAAATTTCAGCCCTCTGTGATGAAAACTCATTGCGCCACAGACATCAGACTTAGGAAAATTGTGAAAATTGTAGAAAAAATGCATTTCAAACAAATGCAATTTTCTCAGTGAATAACGGTCCAATTTTGGAATTTAATGCACTGTTGGAAAGGTAATTGTCTAAACTTTAAAATGAGTATGTTGTTGAGGTTACACGGTTATTGAAGATTAGTAAAAAATGGGCAAATATTGAAAAAAAATTTTTTTTTGCTACTAAGTTGGACTATATCTAACGAGCAGGGCCGAGCAGTCTCAAGAGACCACCACCACAGTTTAGTTTGGGGTCTCTACTATCTGCGGAACGAGATTCCAGCTGCGCATAGCTGCGCCTGCGGATGAGCGTCACTTTGGCACAAGGTCGAAAAAATGGATATTTTTATTTATTTATTTTTTGTTAATTACAATTATCGATTATGCGAGCAGAAACCAAAAAAATCGTACAAATTAAACACTGCTTGAAAGGTGGAAGTGTTAAATGTCAAATTTAGTATTAAAAATGTTACATACTTAATTATTATTTTTGTTAAAAAGGGTAAAAACAGACCGAAAATTATCATTCCATATAGAAACTGTATCTACATAACTGGATTATTATCTACCTACTACCTTTATACCTACTGCATAATGCCTACCTACTAGCTACTATCTACCTACTACATAATACCTACTTGCATTTAAAAGACGAAGACAATATTTTCAAATCATGAGTTGGTTTTCGGCTTTAACGCTAACAACGTGTACCTATATTGGTTATTTAATCGGAAAATAATTGTTTGTGATATTATGGAACATAGGAGTATCGTGTTACTTTTTTGATCCAAAAGAATCTCAAATAGTCAATGCAACAAAAGCATTTGAATATATCAAGGCAAAATATAATATTGATCTTGCCAAAGAAGAACAACTCCTTAAAAGTTGAAGTACGTAGCACAACATTTTTACAATGCATGGCAAAAGGCTCAGCGCAAACAAGACCGCTTTGAGAAATACAATAAAGATTGGCTCGACGGTCATTTGGAACTTGCAGAGTACATCGCAGAAACACCTTCAACGTCAACTGGTCGTGGACGTCCACAAAAACAATTTGATGAACTTAGTGATAGAAGTAAACGAAGGAAAACCGATGAAATGTTTGGCGGTAGTTTGACACTATAGAAAAGGCTTTTTTAGCCACAAGAAAAATTGCATATAGACATGGCGATTCAAACATGGTGAATTTGATTGGCCATATTCTCAAAAATCGTGAAAGTGCATCTAAAATGTTTACGACTCTCAAAGATTCACATGGAATGATGTCACCTGAAGAAGCATTCGAATATTTTTTAGACTGCGATTTTTCTAAATATGCATATGAGCAAACAGTAAAAAAGAACCCATCAAGGTTTCCGAGCTATCATGTAATCAAGAGCATGAAAAAAGTTTGCTCACCTTTAGCCGAGTCAATCGAAGAGTTATCATCAAAAATTCAGGTAGATATAAATATCCACATGTTTTTCCAGTACACCCATTTCAAATATTTCTTTCTTTTCAGGTCCAATTACAGGCACTCATGAATCATACAGCAGAAAGAATTATTCAGATCATCGATGCGGAAATCGTCCAACAAATGATTACCAACGATGAAACAGAGCTAGTAATTTTAAGCAGCTGGGGTATGGATGGCTCTACAGGCTATTCACAATACCACCAAGCGCTATCAACGCCAAATCAAAAGGATGACAGTGACGTCTTTTCAGTGACAACAACTCCTATACAACTTTATTATCAGAACAACAAGAAAAGGATTTTGTGGCATAATTTGACACCCCAAAGCATTCGGTTCTGTAGGCCTATTATGCTGGAATTTATCAAAGAATCTAAAGAGATGGTACTTAACACCAAGAGACATCACATTGAAAATCAAATAAGTGAGCTTGTTCCAGTAAAAATCCAATTATCGAATGGCGAGTTTGTTTTGGTTGATTTTATTTTCGTTATGAGTATGATCGACGGCAAAGTTCTAAATTATGTAACCGATACTTCTTCCATGTCCAACTGTCCAATTTGTGGCGCTACTCCAAATGTGATGAGTGATATAGAGGTAATACTTTTTTTTATCAAATTCTAACTGCCATAGAAATAACATTGATTTTTTTACTTTACAGAAGCTTGAAGCAGGATACGAATCGAACGAAGATGCTCTTCATTACGGCATATCTCCACTGCACGCTTGGATTCGATTTTTTGAGTGTTTATTACATATTTCCTTCAGGATGGAAATTAAAAAGTGGAAGATCACGAAGGATTTAAAGGCCAAATATCTTGATCGGAAAAAAATCATTACTGAAAAATGTTCGAAGCATTCGGAGTACGAGTTGATCAACCCAGGGCAGGCGGAGCAGGGACCAGTACAACAGGAAACGTGTGTCGAAAAGCATTTTCAAATCCTGAATTACTTTCCAAAGTTTTGAACATCAACGAAGAACTTATTGTTAGATTTCGTAATATTTTAATAGTAATCCATTGCCAAGATCCGATCAATCCCAAAAAAATGGATGACTATTGTAAAGAAACATATCGGCAGTATATTAATTTGTATGATTGGTATAAAATTCCAGCAACAGTACATAAAGTACTCGCTCACGCTGGGAGCATAATAATCCATTCACCGGCTCCTCTTGGCATGTTAGCTGAAGAAGCAGCAGAGTGCCAACATAAACTTCTAAAAAAATGTCGTACCCATCATGCTAGGAAAAGGTCACGAGTTGATCACGTTCAACGTTCAAGTTTTATTGTTCAGGAATACGTATCTCATTACTGGGTTAAATACTAGTTACACCTTCCGGATGCGATGGAAATACACAAATATGACTAATTTTATTCTAAACTTACTAGAATATTATCAAAAAATGCGGAAAAACCAAAAAAAAATTTTTGGCCACCACTTTGTATGGAGCCGCCCCATAGTGCAATGCCAGGCCAAAGAGATTTTGTTAGCGTAAAGACAGGAAATAAGAGATTAGCTGTTCAGAAAAGTTTGATGACATTGAGAGAAGCTTTTAATCGCTTTAATGAAATGTACGTCAATGTAAAAATAGGGTTTTCATCATTTGCAAGCCTCCGGCCAAGGCAATGTAAACTATTGACTATCATAGGAACATATAATGTTTGCGTTTGCACTACGCATGAAAATGTCAATTTAATTAGACATAGCTTAAAAAAATACAATTTCTTGAATGATCTAAAAACATTAACGAATAGATTACTTTGCGAAAATAAGACAACTCATTGCCATCTACGAAGATGTAAAAACTGCCCAGATACCTCAGTTTTAGAAGACAGTTTATTGAAACAACTGGAAGAAAACTTTGTTGAAAAGCTTTCATTCGAACAATGGGTTACTGACAGATGTGATTTAGAAACTATTGTAAAGCAAACCGATGAGTTTGTTTCATTTTTCAGCTCAAAATGAGAAAGTTTGATTCCGCATGATTTTGTGAAAACCGAACAATCCAATTTTTTGAAAACTACAAAACTTGCAAGATGGTGAATTTTTAGCTATTTGTGACTTTTCTGAAAATTACAGCTTCATTTTGCAGGATGAAGTTCAATCACACCATTGGAACGTGCAACAGGCCACAATCCATCCTTTCGTAATATATTATACTGAAAATATGCAAATTAAACATTTAAGCTTCATTATAATTTCTGAAGAACTAAGACATGATTCAGTCGCTGTTAATTTGTTTATTGATAAAATGATAAACTTTTTACAAATAACAACATTTGTAAATTTACAACATAAATTTTTTTTCTTTAGGTGGTGCTGCTTCACAGTATAAAAACCGAAAAAACTTTTCTAGCCTTTGTAAATTTAAGTCAAAGTATGGTATTGACGCTGAATGTCATTTCTTCGCAACATCGCACGGAAAAGGTCCATGCGATGCTATTGGAGGTACGATAAAACGCATGGCTACCAGAGTAAGTTTAGCCAAAGAACGCGAACACCCGATAAAGACTGGAAGAGAGTTGTTTAATTGGGCAAACAAACGAAAAGAAGAAGAACTTACAAAGTTGTCATTTTGTTATTCTACTATATGTCTTTGCAGCTAAATAATCAATATAATAATGCAAAAACAATTCAAAGAACTCAAAAATTTTTATAAAAGAATTTAAAAGAAATCGCAGAGTATTGGTCGATGTTGCAGATATTTCGTTACGAATAGGAAATAGAAAATATTGAGAAATTACAGTGTTGGTAGCTTGATTTTGGAGCTCTTTGAAGATCCGATTTAGCGGTCTTTAAAATAATAGAAATAGAACTTAAAAAGAATTCACAGAGTCGAATTCACAGGTCGATGATGGAGATTGCTCTATACGAATAGGAAATAGGAAAGCTTGGAACATCTGTTTTAAAATCGCAAACATTACGTTCGATGCTTTGCAGTTTCTTTGATGATTTTTTTCTGGTTTCAGAATTGCTGAATGCTGAACTAAGAAGACTTTCACATGTAACAATATCCATACTCAGTGACTACTACGGTACTACGGTACTACGAAACTTGGTACGGTACTACGAAACTTGGAAAATCTTGCAGAAGCGCAAGCTAAGAATGTCGGCGAGAGAAATTGAGAAGAGAAAGGATTTCTCTGATTCATTGACGAACGTTTTCGATATCGGGAAGAGGTATAAACCGAAGAATAAAGTAGAAAGAAAAGCATATCGGTATTTGCAAGAACAACGAGAACTAACTCTTCCAACAACAAGTGAGTCTTTTCCAACGGCAACTATCTCGTGTAGTGATTTTGAGGAGGAAGAAACAGCAGAGGCGACAACAGAGACTAATCCACGAACAAGTGAGCAGGAAGAAGCAAGTCTACAGGAAAGAAAAAACTTAACTGCTAGTGATTTCGAGTCCTCATCTCAAACCCAGAGTGAGTCCGTTCCTTCTATCAGTACTATCGGCGAAGATTTTCAGATACCGGGTAAGTGTAAATTGAATTAATTTCAAATATGTTTTAAAATGTTTTTCGTGGTTAACAAACGATTGATTCTTAAATTTTCTTCTAGGTCCTTCCAAATCGTCTTCAACTTCTAAATCACCATTAAAAAATGTCATTACTGTCAATGTGGCTGCAAAGTGAGTGATCGAAATGCGGTATTTCTAATATCATCTATAGCGAAATCATTGGGGCACGACGTTTCAACATTAGTGTTAAACAAAGAGTCCATTAGGAATTCAAGAAAAGACCTTCGTGTGCAAAAGCAGAACGAGCTGAGAGCAACATTTAAGCCACAGGTTAACTTAACAGTTCATTGGGATTCAAAACTGCTTCCTAGTATATTGTCGTCTAAAGCCACCCCCAAAACTGAACGATTGGCTATAGTTGTATCTGGTGAAGGCATCCGTAAGCTGTTAGCTGTTCCTCCCATCCAAAATTCAACAGGAATAGAACAAGCAGAAGCGGTGTACAATGCAGTTGTCGATTGGGATCTTGAAGACAGGTAATTTCTATTAGTTTCAATATTATTATTGATAATTTTTAAATTATACCGTTATTCCGTGTTTTAGGGTTATGTTTACATCATTTGATACCACTGCGTCAAACACTGGTCGAAAGAAAGGAGCGTGTCAACATCTTGACAAAATGTTTAAAAGACAGCTGATTGGACTTCCCTGTAGACATCACATATACGAGCTGTTAGTTGGCAAGGCATTCAAGGCACTACAATTTGAAACTGCACAATCTCCAAATGTTGAGATTTTTAAGCGGTTTTAGACGGAATGGCACCGTTTAGAAAAGAGCTCATACCATTCTGGTGTTAATGATGTATTCGTTAAATCATCAATAACAGCCAACGAGAGGGTGGATCTCTTGAATTTTTTTGAGCGACAATTAAAAGAACAACATCACCGCGAAGATTGTCGCGAAGTTATTCAGCTTACGCTTATATTTTTGGGTGGAAAAATTAAAGAACATTTTAAAATTTGAGCTCCTGGTGCTTTCCATAATGCAAGATGGATGGCAAAAATTATTTATTCACTAAAAATGTTCCTTTACCGACACACTTTTGCGTTACCTAAGGCAACTCAACAACAGTTAGCACGATTTAATGTATTCATTGTAAAAGTATATTTGAAAAACTGGTTTCTGTCTACGTGTGCTGCAATGTCTGCAAACATTGACCTTAATTTGATAAAATCGCTTAAAATCTACGAAGCTGTTGACGAAGAAGTTGCCAAAGCAGTATATAAAGGGTTCTTGAAACATCTGCAGTATTTGGATAGCAATCTCATCGGATTGTGTTTATTTGATGAAACGTTGGATATCGCAGATAAAAAAAATATATTGAAGCCTTACATACATCAGGTAATTATTTTGTTCAATTCGATGTACGCAGAACATTATATTTCTAACAATATTTTTATTTTCAGCTAACAAAACAAATGTGTGTGCTAAATCCATAGTCGAATCAAACGACGTTTCAACACTACAGCTGCACTCATTTGTTCAAGGCAGTCAGCATACTAAAAACTTGTTATGTGCTCTAGAGATTCCGGAATCATTGTTGGAAACTGATATTACGCAGTGGAATAGCAAACAAGAATATGAAAATGCCATTAAACGAATTAAAAGCTTGGAAGTAGTAAATGACAATGCAGAACGAGGTATTGCATTAATCAAAACATATAATTCGAAATTGTCAACGGATGAAGATCAGAAACAGTTTATTTTGCACTTAGTTGAAAAACATCGAACAATGTATAAAAGTTCAAAAAAATCAGATGTAATTTAAGAAAATATATGCGATGCAATGTACCAAAAACCTAGCAACATGAATTTTGGAAATATCACAATACCGTTCCCTCCCTTTCGTTACGTGTCTTATGTCACAACCATTGAAAAGGTTAGTTATATCTGCAAATACCGTATTAATGAGATAGTTCCCCATCTTAGGGGTCCAACAAACAATTTTAGCTGACTAAACTCTTCTTTCTCATATAAACAGCTGAAGTTTACTCGGTCAAAATTGTTAATTAGGTTGCAGTCGAAGACTTCCCACTCTACAATATTCGGTAAATGTAGGATAGATAACTCTGAAATTTTTAATCTTAGCTTGCAACGACGGTGCAAAATAGAAATAAGAAACTCACTGATGCACAATGCTTAATCTCTAAGATTAGTATTAGACGAGGGCACCGATCTGTTTCACCTTAAAGAAGCGTCGCATTCCGAATGTAAGTCTCGCAAAAGTTTCCAAAAGGACCACAAAGAGAGCGTCTCTAGTAAATAATTCTCTTTGGTAGTCCGTACGCTAATCTTACAGTCTGTGGATAGAAATCGGTTGAAATTATTATATTGATGCACTAATTAATGAAAAAGAACGAAAGAAGCGAATTTCTCATTGTAAGATAGGTAATATTGAAAAGTTTTGTGAGAAATCATTAAGCTTTCTGACGTCTATCATCTTTCTCTTTCAAGCACGTAGAAAGAATAGGATTGTTTTCATACGTTTTTTGTTTTTTTTCGTATGTAAACAATCTATTCTTTCTACCTACTGGAAGAGAAAGATGATAGACGTGAGAAAGCTTAATGGTTTTAACCTATACGAAAAATATTGACTGGTTAAAGCGCTATTCGCATTACAACGGGCCCGACGCGGGCGAGACCCGCCGGGGTAATATTTTGAAATGATTGCATGGATTTTGTATGTGACTGTTCTCACTACGCTGATGTGCCGTGCTGGGCGTGCCGTGCCAGCATAGTGAGAATGCTCACATACAAAACCCAAGCAATCATTTCAAAATATTACCAGGCGAACCTCGCCGCGCCGAGCCCATGTAATGCGAATAGCGTTTAAATTGCTGGAAATATTTTTTATTGTTCTTAACGACCCTAATGGAAAATAACTGAGCCACCCTAATGAAATATCATATATTTAATATTGATAATGATTATTTTTCTATAAAATGGACCACCCTAATGCAAAACAAGTGAACCACCCTAATGAAATATCACATATAATATGCTAGCAGTTGCCAACGATGATATAAGACATGTTTCAGTACTATTGCCATGGATATCTCAGCAATTGAATTCAAATCCTCCATATCAAATTCATTTCACTCCTCCACCTTAAAAAAATTCTTAAGTCCCAAAAAGTCAATTTTTTTCAAAAAATTTTGTTTCGAGATAACACCAGATCTCGACGTTTCATGCATTTCTAAGACATTTGGCATCAAAAACAAAAAATCAATTTCGGAATTTTCACGTACCCCCCCCTTGGGAAATGTTTCGTGTTTCAAAAATGTCAAACTTTGACCGCTTTGGTCCAACACTTAACGAAGTCCGATTGAGCTCAAATTTTGCATGGGGACTTTTTTTGAGGAGACGAAACTTTTGAGCACTACCCGTTTTTGAAATTCGATGGTCAATTTTTTCCCATACATGCCATTGGCACCCTAATGCTCATACATAGTCGCATTCATCAGTAAAATCTATCTGAGTGAACTGAAAATGGAGTTTAACATGAAGAAGTGTTGTATGCCGTTTCCCACTAAACGGTGCTCAAAAAACCTTCGTAAATTAACCGAACAAAATGTCAAAAAACTCAAGTTTATGGGCAAAACACATTTGGACACTTCTTTGATGATTTGTGATAATTGTCGTTTGCATTTAAATAGAACGGAACAATCCCATGCTGCAATTTCGGAGCCTAGTGAGAAACCATCAATTACTAACATTATGGATCCACAACCATCTACATCACGGCAAGTAGACTTGTATGGTCTCGAGGAAACGCGATCGGCAATATCATTAATGTCAGTGCCATCTGATAGCAGTGTGCAAGATTATTCAAGGCGCCATAATATTGAGCTATTTAACAAGGGCGTAGCTGGAATCAACGTTTCGCCAATATCGGCTAAAAAGTTCCTGAACGTAAATTATGCCCGCAAAATGTTCAAAGATGTTTCAAACGGTATTCGGACACACATATTTGGGGATCAAGCGGAGGAGGATGACCTGGAACAATTGAAAGTGAAAGCAGCCGAATATGACGAAATAATCGCGCAGCTAAAGGACCGGTATGCTGATCCAGAAACTTCGAGGGACGATCAAGTAAGGATACTTTCGGTTTTACCACAATCTTGGACAAATCAAAGAGTAATGGCAGAATTTGGAATAACAAACAAGTACATCGTATCACAAGCTAAATTCCTTGCAAAGCACGAAGGTGTTTTAGCTGCCCCTAACGAAAAGCTGGGACACGGTCTGAACCCGGAAATAAAAAACCAAATTTTGCAATTTTACGACAGTGATGAGATTACACGAGCAACCCTGGTATGAACGACTACGTTTCAGTGAGGAGTGAAGGTAAGAGGGTTCATATTCAAAAGCGCCTTTTAGTTTGTTCATTAAGAGAAGCTTTCATTAAATTTCAAGAGATGCATCAAAATGCTGTTGGGTTTAGCTCTTTTGCAGCACTAAGACCAAAGCATTGCAAATTACTTGGCAGCACAGGTTCTCATAACATTTGTGTTTGCACCATTCATGAGAACATTAACTTGATGCTTCATGGTCTTAGAAAATATTCATTCGAGAATGATTATAAATTGTGTTTTGAAGAAATATTATGTAGCTCATCAACTAGAACTAAAAAATGTTACCTCCGTGAATGCGAACGATGTCCAGGCTTTTCAGATTTTGAGAGTAGTTTAACAGACAAATTAGAAAAACGTGGTTTAGTTGAAATATCTTTTGAGCAATGGATTTCAACTGATAGATGTAGTTTAGAGACACTTGTTAAACCAATTGATGAATTTATTGCTTATTTTTGTGAAAAGTTGGAACAATTAGTATCCCACGATTTTGTCAAATCTCAGCAGTCTAGTTTCTTGAGAGATTATAAAAGTTGTCTTAAAGACGGCGAAGTAATAATAATTTGTGATTTTTCTGAAAATTATTCATTTGTTTTTCAAGATGCTGTTCAAAGTAGTTATTGGAGTAATGAGCAAGCCACTATTCACCCTTTTGTCATTTATTACACGGAATCTGGAATACTTAAAAATATCAGTTTCATTGTTATCTCAGAAGTGTTGAAACATGATACGATTGCGGTGCAGGTGTTTATTTCAAAACTAATAAGCTTTTTGCAAACAAAAATTAAAGTAAAGAAAGCTACGTTTATGTCTGACGGGGCAGCATCCCAATATAAAAATAGGAAGAACTTTGCAAGCCTTTGTAAGTTTAAAAAGAAATACAATATTGATGCTGAATGGCATTTTTTCGCAACATCCCACGGTAAGGGACCTTGCGATGCAATTGGTGGTACATTAAAACGAATGGCAAGATATGCAAGCCTTGCTGTACAACATGAACACCCTATAAAAAGTGCATATAAAAACCGAAAAAAACTTTTCTAGCCTTTGTAAATTTAGGTCAAAGTATGGTATTGACGCTGAATGGCATTTCTTCGCAACATCGCACGGAAAAGGTCCATGCGATGCTATTGGAGGTACGATAAACGCATGGCTACCAGAGCAAGTTTAGCCAAAGAACGCGAACACCCGATAAAGATTGCAAGAGAGTTGTTTAATTGGGCAAACAAACGAAAAGAAGAAGAACTTACAAAGTTGTCATTTTGTTATTCTACTACAGAAGAATACGAGAATATGTCTTTGCAGCTAAATAATCAATATAATAATGCATCAGTCTGCATTGTGCTCTCATGCCGTGCGGTTCTATTTCTATTTGCTGAAGGAAGTGCTATTGCTACCCAACGCTACAACAAATTTTAAACAGCACTTTTCAGTGCTAAATACTACCCAACATTTTTTGATTTCCTCTTATTCCTTTTCGATCCTTGTTAGGCCCTTCGGGTAACCCGGCTTGGATATCGCATTGGAAAATTCCTCTTCGGTCCATCGGATTCTTATAGTTATCTGCTTGGACGACGATTTGGAGAAAATTATTCTGCCACTATGGCAAATAAACGCAAACGTAGAGGGCAATCTACTGATTCGCCTTCAAATGAAATCAATGTGAGTAATCAATTTGATTTGCTCACAGATGATGAGAGTGATCCATCATCAAAACAAAATTCGAATAAACTTTCTCGATTGAGAAAGGAAAAAGTTCCCCTATTGTGGTGACAATTTCGGATTTCCATGCTTTTCGCAAGGAAATCTTAACATTTGTTGAAGGTGTGAAATATTCCCTTCAAATTTCCAGACGAGGTGAATGCCGTTTGCGTGCAGAAACCTTGGACGGATTCAACCGTCTTCTAGAGTATCTTACTCAGAAGCAATATAACTTTTTCACATACGACACCAAAGCTGAGCGTCTTTTCAAGGTTGTCTTGAAAGGTCTGCCCAGTGGTGAATCTGTGGAAGAAATTAGAACTGAGTTGATAAAATTACTTGGAACAAGCCCAGTCCAAGTAATTAAAATGAAAACGAAATCCCGGCCTGGCGATTCTCGCAAAGGGATTTCAAACGATTTATTCTTAGTTCACTTCAAGTCAAGTGAACTTAATAACCTTAAGGCTTTAGAAAAAGCAAGCCTTTTGCTCCATGTCGTAGTGAACTGGGAACATTTCAAGAAGCCTGGAGCAAACTTCCAAAGCCTCACCCAGTGCCGTAAGTGCCAGGGATGGGGTCACGGAACAAAGCATTGCCATATGGTTGGTAAATGCATGAATTGTGGTGATTCCTCACACACAAAGGACAACTGTCCTGTAAAGGAAGATCCTAAAAAATTTAAATGTTCGAATTGTGGTGAAAACCATAAATCAAATTTTTGGGAATGCAAGACTCGCAAAGCAATTTTGCAGTCGCGCACTAAACGACAGGTAGGAAACAATATACGTTCCCGACCAGCTACTACCCATTTTGCAGCTGTTAACATCGATCAGCCAAGCACAAATTCCTACCAAACCGTCGGTAGAAACAGTGGACAGGGTTTTCCATCCGCAACTTCAAACGATCAACGAGCAGCAAATACTATTTCGATACCTGCAGGTACCAACAGGGTTCATTCTGCAAACCCTACATTCTTACCCAACCGTGTTGTTAACAATGTTCAACATGTAAATGGACCTACCTATGCTTCCGTTGCAGCGGGTAGGAACCAAAACCAAAATTCCCACGGAACTTCTAACCAAAATTCCCACGGGACTTCTGATGAATTCGATTTAGGTAGCATATCCGCTCCTAAATTAGAATTTTTACAGCAATCGTTAATCGATATGATAACCGATATGCTAAAAACTAATTCCATGTTTGATGCTATTCAAACTGGTATTAAATTTGCCAATAATATTGTCATGACATTGAAATTCAGTAATGGATTTTAGGTCATTAAATATTTTGAATTGGAATGCTCGATCCATCAGAGATAACGAGGACGAGCTATTTAATTTTTTAAGAGTTCATAACGTGCACATTGCTGTTATAACTGAAACTTATCTCAAACCTGCCCATAAGGTCAAAAGAGATCCAAATTATTTTGTCTCACCGCAATGATCGCCTTAATGGAGCTGGTGGTGGCGTTGCCATCATTGTCCATAGGCGAATCAAACATCACATTCTTTCTTCATTTGAAACCAAAGTTTTTGAAACTTTGGGGATTTCAGTTGAAACAAAATTTGGCCAATTTACTTTTATAGCTGCCTATTTGCCTTTCCAATGCACTGGCCAGCAAAAGAACTGGCTTAAGGGTGACCTTCAGAAACTTACCCGTAATAGGTCTAAATTCTTCATTATTGGTGATTTTAATGCAAAACACCGTTCATGGAATAATGCTCAAAGCAATTCCAATGGTAATATACTATTTGATAATTGTTCTGCGGGTTATTATACTATACAATATCCAAACAGCCCAACTTGCTTTTCTTCTGCAAGAAACCCCTCAACTATTGATTTGGTCTTAACTGATTCATGTCAACTTTGTAGTCAATTGATTACCCATGCGGACTTTGGATCTGATTACCTTCCAGTTACATTCGAAATATCTCAAGAAATCATTTCTAATTCCATCAGTTCTACTTTCAACTACCATAGAGCTGATTGGGATCAATATCAAACATTTATGGAATACAACTTTGATCCTAATGTTCCATTGCAAACAAGAAATGAAATTAATAATGCTCTTGAATCTCTGGCCTTTTCAATAGTTAGAGCAAGAGCAGCTTCAGTACCTAAATGCGAGGTTAAATTCGATTCAGTTATAATTGATGACGATCTTCAGCTCTTGATTCGTCTGAAAAATGTACGTAGGCGTCAATATCAACGAACACGTGATCCCGTTATGAAAGTCATATGGCGAGATTTACAAAAGCAAATTAAAAAACGCTTCTCTGCCCTGAGGAACAAAAACTTCGAAAATAATGTGTCAAAATTAGATCCGAGCTCCAAACCTTTCTGGAAACTCTCTAAAGTCTTGAAAAAACCTCAAAAGCCTATACCAGCACTTAAGGAAGGTGATAAAATTTTGCTCACAAATGCGGAAAAGGCTCAAAAACTTGTTAAGCAGTTTGAGAGTTCCCATAATTTCAGTTTGGGACTTACTAGTCCTATTGAGGAATCGGTTTCGAGGGAGTATCTGAATATTTTCTCTCAAGAAAATATTTTTGATGATTCCTGGGGAACCGATTTGGATGAAGTAAGAACTATAACTAAAAATTTCAAAATATGAAAGCACCAGGTGATGATGGAATTTTCTATATCCTCATAAAAAACTCCCTGAGAGTACTTTGTCTTTCTTGGTAAAACTATTTAACAGATGTTTTCATCTAGCATACTTTCCAGATAAATGGAAAAATGCAAAAGTCGTACCAATTTTGAAGCCAGACAAAAATCCGGCTGAAGCTTCTAGCTACCGACCGATCAGTTTGCTTTCTTCAATAAGTAAGCTTTTTGAAAAAATAATTTTGAATAGAATGATGCTTCATATCAATTCAAACTCAATTTTTGCTGATGAACAGTTTGGTTTTCGCCATGGGCATTCAACTACGCATCAACTTTTGAGAGTAACAAATTTAATTCGTTCAAACAAAGCTGAAGGCTGCTCCACTGGAGTTGCTCTTCTAGACATAGAAAAAGCATTCGACAGTGTTTGGCATGAAGGTTTGATTGCGAAACTGAAGAAGTTTAATTTTCCGCTTTATATCATGAAATTAGTTCAAAACTACTTAACTGATAGAACTTTGCAAGTAAATTATCAGAATTCTAAATCTGTTCAATTGCCCATTAGAGCTGGTGTTCCTCAAGGTAGCATACTTGGGCCAATACTATATAACATTTTCACTTCAGATCTCCCTGATTTACCTCAGGGGTGTCAAAAATCTTGCTTTGCTGATGACACAGGCATTTCCGCTAAAGGAAAAAGTCTTCGTGTTATATCCAGGAGGCTACAAAAAGCTTGGATATTTTTACAGATTATTTTCAAAAATGGAAGATTTCTCCTAATGCTTCCAAAACTCAACTTATAATATTCCCACATAAGCCTAGAGCTGCATTTTTGAAACCAAGTAATAGTCATATAGTCACTATGAACGGAGTTCCAATTTCTTGGTCAAGTCAAGTAAAATATCTTGGACTGATACTTGATCAAAAATTAACTTTTAAAGATCACATTGAGGGCATTCAAGCCAAATGTAATAAGTACATAAGATGTTTGTATCCTCTTATAAACAGAAAATCCAAACTTTGTTTAAAGAACAAACTTCTAATATTCAAACAAATTTTTAGACCGGCCATGCTTTATGCTGTGCCAATATGGTCTAGTTGTTGCGCAACTAGGAAAAAAGCACTCAAAGGATTCAGAACAAAGTTCTGAAAATGATTTTGAAGCTGCCACCCTGGTTCAGTACTATTGAATTACATAGAATTTCAAACGTTGAGACTCTAGAAGAAATGTCCAACAAAATAATTCATAATTTTAGACAAAAATCATTGCAATCTTCAATTGCAATGATCAATTCTCTCTATAGATAAGAACTAGTTTTAAGAAATCAACTGTAATTCTGACACGCAGGCAAAATAAACCCTGTTAAAAATTCTGAATAGACAAAGTAAAAATAATATTAACACAATTAGATATTAATGATAGCATATAAGGTTGAAATGTTAATTACTTAGCAGGATCACCTAGGATAATATATGAATGTAAAACAATGTAAAATTTGGAATAAATAAAGAGTTAAAAAAAAAAAAAAAAAAAATATAATAATGCAAAAACAATTCAAGGAACTCAAAAAAAATTATAAAAGAATTTAAAAGAAATCGCAGAGTATTGGTCGATGTTTCAGATATTTCGTTACGAATAGGAAATAGAAAATATTGAGAAATTACAGTGTTGGTAGCTTGATTGTGGAGCTCTTTGAAGATCCGATTTAGCGGTCTTTAAAATAATAGAAATAGAACTTAAAAAGAATTCACAGAGTCGAATTCACAGGTCGATGATGGAGATTGCTCTATACGAATAGGAAATAGGAAAGCTTGGAACATCTGTTTTAAAATCGCAAACATTACGTTCGATGCTTTGCAGTTTCTTTGATGATTTTTATGGTTTCAGAATTGCTGAATGCTGAACTAAGAAGACTTTCACATGTAACAATATCCATACTCACATTGCGATGAGCAAAACCATAATTTTTGATAAACACTATTTCTACGTTAAACGGCTCACTAAAAACACTTGTTGAACTAAATAACACATTGCTGTTACTGTCAGCTTCACTTATCGAACAAACTTTTTGAATGACACATCATCTCAGAAGTTGCAGCTTATATAGCTCATGAAAGCTATGTCGATTATACCCACCGAAGTCTACCAACACATGAGAGAGCGTCACTGTAGATAACAGTATGATGATACCTGTATTCAGAAGAATATTATTTACAATTGTGGTGGAAACTAAGCGATCGCTCTACGTTCACGTTTGTACCGGTAGGTACTAACAATGCCCAACCGTCAAATTTGCTGCTATCTGCTGTTAACAATGGTCAGAGACGTACAAATGTACCCGTAAGTACAAACAGAGCACAAGCTTTCAATTCTACATTCTTTCCTGCTGCTAACAATGTACAGCTAAGTAGTGGAAATACCTACGCTGCCGTTACAGAAATCAAAATTCTAACAGAAATGTTGAAGATTTGGACCTAGGTAGCAAAATTGCTCCTAAAATGGATTTTTAACAGAAATCATTAAACGACATGATTAATGGAATGTTAAATACAAACTCCATGTTTGATGCAATTCAAACTGGTATAAAATTTGCAAACAATATTGTCATGACCCTGAAGATCAGTGGGTATTAAGATACTGAATATTTTAAATTGGAATGCTCGATCTCTTAAAGATAATGAAGACGAGCTGTTTAACTTTTTACCAGTTCATAACGTGCAAATTGCCGTTGTTACTGAGACTTTTTTAACCAGATAATAAAATAAAAAGGGATCCTAATTATTTTGTATACTGGAATGATCGTCTTGATAGTACAAGTGGCCACCATAATTGTTCATAGGCGTACCAAACATCAAATTCCTTCTTCATTTGATACATGATTCATGTCAACTTTGTAGCCAATTGGTTACCTGTGCTGACTTCGTTACTTTTGAAGTAACCCAAGAAATAATTTCTTATCCCAACAGGTCTACTTTCAATTACCAGATGAAACTTGAACCAATATCAAACATTCATGGAATATAACTTTGATCCTAATATTTCATTGAAATCTAAAAATGATATCGATAATGCTCTTGAATTTCTGCCAACTTCTACAATGGTGCATAGATACAGCGCGCCGACAGTGCTATTCCACGCTGCCCACTTTAGCTACAATAATAGCATCAGGCCATCATTGCATGCTAGCCGCTCTCCAATGTGTCGATGGTGCAGATTTCTTGTTACGAATAGGAAACAGAAAATCTTAGAAGACCTGTTGACCGGTTTATATTTTTTTAACGCATCAAGAGTTTTAGCTATATCAAATATAAACTAAACAAGAAAGTGAATCAGTGACATTCAACGTGTTACTCCTCTTTGCGAAAGGTTATTAAAAGCAGTTCTGAAAAGTGTCATAATGGACCAATCAACAGATTCAAGTGCTGTGCAAAAATAAACAATTCAAAGTGCAACCGTCATAACCTACGTACCAAGGATAATAGACAAAGTTCATTCCATGGGATATACCCCCGAATCGATGAGTATTTGTGAGTCATGTCGTGGATTGATAAGTCACAATAGAGGTCCGAAAACGAAAAAAAACGCCGATCGGATGGAAACGATGAAACTATGCAACTATCATTTAGTGGACAGCAACATCATGATGATCCAGAACCGCCAACGAGGGGTCAACAAATCGAACATGAGTTAGTTAAGTTATCCTTCAACATGTTAACTTTTTTTATAACCTTTCCATTGCATTCATTATTATAATTTTAACCTTTTTTATCTTACTAGCAAAAATTTGAGAAAAGTGTTTCAATGTTTTATTTTTTATTTTTTAAAAAGTGATCAAATAAAGTGTTTATTTTAAATTCTCCTGGTTTTCCAATCACAATCGGTCTACTAAGTTTTTTTTTAAATAATGTTCTTGAAAAAAAATGAAAGTTATATTTTGAATTATTCCACATTAGGGTCATTTGGAGTGAACCGAACTGAAACCTTACTTACTAGAAACGTGTAATACAATGAAGCACGGATGCTCAAATTGCCATGTTCGGAGTAATAGTTACAAGAAAGTTACTCCTAAACTATATGGTTATGCAGCGGAAAGGAGTATAAAGTTGGATAAAAGCTGTTCCTACATTTGTAATACTGCATTATTGCAGACTTTATCGCTTTATCAAGAAAGAAAACGAGCCAGCAACTCCAAGTGCAGTTAATCTAGAATGTGGAAATCAAGAAATCATCGTTTCTGAACCATCGAAACTTGATGATCTAGCCGTTGCCAGATTTCGCCGTGGCCGGACCATCTAGAGTGAACAATTTCGCCGCACCAGCAAACATCAATAATGGTGGTTTCGAAATAATCGATCCCAATGCCGCTAGATCATCGGAAATTGACGCTGTTCCTAGTGTTGGTAAGTAGAATAATCTCTTCTTTTTGTTTATTCAGACGTCATGATTTGCTACGTTATACAAGTTGTACTCGATTATTCAGAAAATTAATCCGACCTGGAATCTCAATTTGTAGAGCAGTTGCCTATCATACACGAAATTAGATACTTCAAATAATCGAATACAAAATACATTATACAAATAAAAATGTTCCTAAGTAATTGTGATATTTTTTCATCTTGTTTTCAGAATCTTTGTTTTCTTTGGAATCAACGAGTGCTAAATCAATTGGTAGCGCTGCTGCCCAGAAACCCGGAGACGGACAGGAAATTCTTCAACAGATGAAGGCAAAATTTGATGAAACATCTGACAGAAACGATCGATATAGGATTCTAACTTCTCTCCCCAAATCCTGGGCTGCATATAAAATGATGCAAGAATTCGGTGTTTCGCAACGAACTGCTCAACGTGCAAAGGAATTACAGATTGAAAAAGGTTTTATGAGCACACCGGAGAACAGAGTAAATATGTTATCTTTGAGCGATGATACTCTAACTGTAGTTAGGGACTTTTATAATAGTGACGAGATAAGCAGATACCATCGGCAGCTTCAATTACCTCGGCATCTTCTCAGGACAGTGACCTACCGGATTATTCCAGGATACACAACATTGAGTTATTCAATAATGGTATTGCAGGAATATATGTGTCTCCGATATCCATTAGAGAATTTAAAAACGATAAATACCGTCGGCAAAAATTTGCCGAAATTGTAGCAGGTTGACTTACCCCGCATGGAGATGTGTGGCATAAATGTAAGGCTAAGTAATGTAAGGTGGTTGACGTGAAGTGTTCTTGCTACGTGAAGGGCGACAACAATGTCTTAATCGATCCATAAAAACAAATGGTGAACAGCTGGAACAATTGAATCAACAAGTCAATCCAACTTCGCAAGATAATTTTACACCCTTTGAAGTAAAAGATCCGGCCAATGGACAAACCGTTACTGTGTCACACAACGATCCTATAAAGCTTCTAAAGGCAATTGGAAACTACGATGGTAACCCTAATCTTCTAAATCATTGGCTTTCGAAAGCAAGACGTTTAAATAAAATTTATAAAGCCACAAACACTGATATAAAAGATAAACAAGTGTGCTACTATACATTTCTACTAGGAATTGGAACTAAAATTGTAGGAGCCGCACTAGAAGTATTGGCCAAAAACAATTATGCATCTAATTGCTCATTGTTGGAAAAAATCTGTTATCTGCTTCGCTTATCTGCTTCGCATACATAGATGACATCATTATATATGGGAAGAATTTAGAAGAGCATCTTAATAATATAAATACTATCTTAACAACGCTAACGAAATATAATGTAGTAAAGGAAAGTGTAACTCGTTTTGGTGCAAAGGTAAGTTTTAAATACACATTTTAATTATATGTTTTGTGATATTTTCGTACAAAACTAACAATTGGAAAATATTTTCTATGTTACAGATTACAAAATGAGTAAAATAAGATGTATTCGCCCATTCAAAGACATTCAGTGTTCGAAAGAGCTGCGATATCTCACGGATGGTATCATCCAAAAACTAAAATCAATTGGATTTTCCAAGGTATCCACACTGAACACCAAGGATTTTCGTATTTGTTCGTCTTGCCGTCTACATATTGATTCAAGAGCTCACCTCACCCAAAACGAAGAACAAAGCGTAGCCGGCGGCTCAAGGATGCCAACTGTTCAGACCATACCTGATGTACCTGATTCGCAAAGCTATGAAAGTTTGGTCACGATACCATCAGCATCAACGCTAAGCACAATTCAATCAAATGAAGACTTCACGATGCCTGTAGACGTCGAAATATTCAACCGAGGAATAGCAGCTATTCGTGTTTCGCCTATAGATTTAGGTAAGGTTAAAAATGTTCACTATCCTGAAAAAAGTGCGCTGAAATCGTCGAAGGTGTACGAAGAAATCTTTTAAATTAGACGCTAAAACAGAAAAAGCAAACGAGTTTGATGAAGTCATAGAAAATATGAAAATTAAATTTTAAATTCAGCCACAAGGCAAGAAAAACTATCAATTTTATCATTGTTACCAAAATCATGGTCAGTACAAAAATTGTAGACGAATTTAAAACCAGTAGATATATGGCATCAGATGCAAGAAAGGAAAGAGATAATGTATTTGATTCATCTCCAGGTTCAAGCTCTGGAAAAGCTTTGAAACAAAAGAACTGGTTTTGAATTTTTTTGAGGACGATGATATAAGCCGTGCAATGCCAGGCCAAAGAGATTTTGTTAGCGTAAAGACAGGAAATAAGAGATTAGCTGTTCAGAAAAGATTGTTAATGATGACATTGAGAGAAGCTTTTAATCGCTTTAATGAAATGTACGTCAATGTAAAAATAGGGTTTTCATCATTTGCAAGCCTCCGGCCAAGGCAATGTAAACTATTGACTATCACAGGAACACATAATGTTTGCGTTTGCACTACGCATGAAAATGTCAATTTAATTCTACATAGATTAAGACAACTCATTGCCATCTACGAAGATTTAAAAACTGCCCAGATACCTCAGTTTTAGAAGACAGTTTATTGAAACAACTGGAAGAAAACTTTGTTGAAAAGCTTTCATTCGAACAATGGGTTACCACTGACAGATGTGATTTAGAAACTATTGTAAAGCAAACCGATGAGTATGAAACAAACTTTCATTTTCATTTTTCATTTTTCAGCTCAAAATTAGAAAGATTGATTCCGCATGATTTTGTAAAAACCGAACGATCCAATTTTTTGAAAACTACAAAACAAAACTTGCAAGATGGTGAATTTTTAGCTATTTGTGACTTTTCTGAAAATTACAGCTTCATTTTGCAGGAAGAAGTTCCATGCGGAAAAGGTCCATGCGATGCTATTGGAGGTACGATAAACGCATGGCTACCAGAGCAAGTTTAGCCAAAGAACGCGAACACCCGATAAAGACTGCAAGAGAGTTGTTTAATTGGGCAAACAAACGAAAAGAAGAAGAACTTACAAAGTTGTCATTTTGTTATTCTACTACAGAAGAATACGAAAATATGTCTTTGTAGTATTGGTCGATGTTGCAGATTTCTCTATACGAATAGGAAATAGAAAATATTGAGAAATAACAGTGTTGGTAGTTTGATTTTGGAGCTTCTGGAAGATCCGATTTAGCGGTCTTTAAAATAATAGAAATAGAACTAAAAAGAAATCACAGGTTTGGTCGATGTTGCAGATTTCTCTTGCGAATAGAAACATATTGAGAAATTGCGTGTTGGTGCTTGATCGTAGCTTTGGAAGATCTGTAAACATAAAATAGAGCTTCAATGCTATTGATTTCTTTTACGGTTATCCTTTGCAGTTTCTTGATAAAATTTTCTGGCTTCAAAATTGCTGAATGTAACAATTTTTACATGTAACAATATCCTTACTCACATGACGATGAGCAAAACCATAAGTTTTGATAAACACTATTTCTACGAACTCAATGACACATTGCTGTTAATGTCAGCCTCACTTATCGAACAAACACTTTCGAATGACACATCATCTCAGAAGTTGTCAGCTTATATAGCTCAAGAAAGCTGTGTCGATAATACCCACTGAAGTCTACCAACGCATCAGAGAACGTCAGTGTAGGTATCAGTATGATGATACCTGAATTTAGAAGAATATTATTTAAAATTGTGGTGGAAACTAAGCGACCGCTTCACGTTCGCATTTGTACCAGTAGGTTCGAACAATGCCCAAATGTCAAATTTTCCCAAATCAATGATCAGAGACGTACAAATGTACCCGTAAGCACAAACAGAGCACAAGCTTTCAATTCTACATTCTTTTTTTTCGCTGCTTACAATGTACAGCTAAGTAGTGGAAATACCTACGCTGCCTTTACAGAAATCAAAATTCTAACAGAAATAATGAAGATTTGGACCTAGGAAGCAAAATCGCTCCTAAAATTGATTTTTACAGAAATCATTGACCGATATGATAAATTGTATGTTAAATACAAACTCCATGTTTGACGCAATTTAAACTGGTATAAAATTTGCAAACAATATTGTCATGCTCCTGAAGTTCAGCAAAGGGTATTAAGATACTGAATATTTTAAATTGGAATGCTCGATCTCTTAAAGATAATGAAGACGAGCTGTTTAACTTTTTCCCAGTTCATAACGTGCAAATAGCCGTTGTTACTAAGACGATTTTTTAACCAGGTAATAAAATAAAATAAGATCCTAATTATTTTGTAAACCGCAATGATCGTCTTGATAGTTCAAGTGGTGGCGTTGTCATAATTGTTTATAGACGTATCAATTTAACCCGTTATAGGTTAAAAAAAAAATTCATTATTGCGAAAGCAGTGCGAAAAAATATCTTCGGAATAGATTCAACGGATGTTGGCAGAGTGGAGGCGTATGACGAGATAATTATGCAGGAAGGAGAAATTCTATCACCATACAACTGACGGAAGCGAACAGATTAAAATACTATCTGTACTGTCTTAGTCTTGGTCGGAAAATAAAATCGTAAGAAAAACGTGAGGCAGGTAAAGGATCTTGTTGATGAACAGGGTATTATTTGTACTACCGAAAAAAGAAGGGGGCATGGTATTGATGACGATACTAACCACTTAGTAAGAGAATTCTTTGATGACAATGATATCAGCAGACCACAAGCTGAAAAATGACTTTTGAGATGTCGCTTAAAGAGGCTTATATGATTCTTAGAGTGTTTAATAATAATTTCAAAATGGAATTCAATAAGGTGAAGTGTTTCAAACCCTTTCCTAAAACACTGTGCTCGGTAAAGCTTCGTAAAGTAAACGAAAGCATTATACAAGGGCTATTTTTGAATATTACTTAGAATTTTCAGGAAATTGAGTAAACAAGTCTATAAAAAATCTGATTTATCAATCTGAATATGAAAAGACAAAAAATAAAAGGTTACATTATAAATTCCTAGTTCACGACAAATCCTTCACAGTTACCTTGATTTTTTGTGGCATCAAAATGTTGCTGAATGTAACAATTTTCACATGGAACAATATCCTTACTCGCATTGCGATGAGTTCAAACACATTTTTCGATAAACACTATTTCTACTAAACGGCTCACTAAAAACACTTGTTGAACTCAATGACACATTGCTGTTAATGTCAGCTTCACTTATCGAACAAACACTTTCGAATGACACATCATCTCAGAAGTTGTCAGCTTATATAGCTCATGAAAGCTATGTCGATTATACCCACTGAAGTCTACTAACGCATGAGAGAACGTCAGTGTAGATATCAGTATGATGATACCTGGATTTGGAAGAATATTATTTACAACCTCCAATTTTCATGGTCTCCATAAGGAACTCACGAATTACATTAAAGACTCCGACGTGTATTGGCAGAAACCTTGATCGAGTATCATGCTCAAAGAGGCATCAAATTGTTCACATATGAAACCAAAATTGAACGTCTGTTCAAGGTTGTTTTAAAAGGTCTGGCTAGTAGTGAATCCTTGAAGGAGATCAAACAATAATAAATTAAATTCGCGTGTTCTTTGATATTGTCTTCTACGGATATTTTTCAGACGGATCAAAAGCTGAAGATCGTCGTCAATTATAATTGAATTGAACTTTACCTCGCATTTTGGAACTGAGACAGCTCTTGCTTCGACTATAGAAGTAGTCAGAGATTCAAGAACATTGTCGATATCATTTGTTGTTTCCAAAGGAATGTTAGGATCAAAGTTATATTTCATCAATGTTTGATATTGGTAGAACTGTTGGGATTAGAAATTATTTCTTGGGATTTTTCAAAAGTTACTGGAAGGTGATCTGAACCGAAGTCAGCATGGGTTATCAATTGGCTACAAAGTTGACATGAATCAGTTAAGACCAAATCAATAGTTGAGGGGTTTTTTGCAGAAGAAAAGCAAGTTGGGCTGTTTGGATATTGTATAGTATAATAACCCGCAGAACAATTATCAAATAGTAGATTACCATTTGAATTGCTCTGAGCATTATTCCATGATCGGTGTTTTGCATTAAAATCACCAATACAATGTAATGAAGAATTTGGACTCATTACGGATAAGCTTCTGAAGGTCATCCTTGAGAAGATTTTTTTTGCTGTCCTACGCATTGAAACGGTAAATAGGCCGCTAATGATGAAATTTCACCAAATTTTGTTTCAACAGAAATCCCCAAAGTTTCAAAAACCTTGGTATCAAATGAAGAAAGAATTTGATGTTTGATACGCCTATGAACAATTATGGCTACGCCACCACCTGGAATACCAAAGACGATGATTGCGGTATACAAAATAATTAGGATCCCTTTTTATTTTATTACCTGGTTTAAGAAAAGATTCACAAGCAACGTCACTATGCACGTTATGAACTCGTAAAAAGTTAAACAGGTCGTCTTCATTATCTTTAAGAGATCGAGCATTCCAATTTAAAATATTCAGTATCTTAATACCCATTGCTGATCTTCAGGGTCATTACAATATTGTTTGCAAATTTTATACCAGTTTGAATTGCGTCAAACATGGAGTTTGTATTTAACATACCATTTATCATATCGATCAATGATTTCTGTAAGAACTTCATTTTAGGAGCGGTTATACTACTTATGTCAAAATCTTCAACATTTCTGTTGGAATTTGATTCCAACCGGCTGATTTCTACCGGCTGTAACGGCAGCATAGGCATTTCCATTACCCAGCTGTACATTGTTAGCAGCAGGTACGATTGGAGAATTGAAAGCATGTGCTCTGTTTGTACTTACGGGTACATTTGTACGTAGCTGACCATTGTTAACAGCAGATAGCAGTGGAAAATTTGACGGTTGGGCATTGTACGTACTCACCGGTACAAACGTAGGATTTACTCCTCGATGACCGTTGTTAACAGCCGAGGAATGGGTACCTGGTCGGGAACGTGAAGCGGTCCCTACCTGATGCTTAGTACGAGAATGCAAGATCGCTTTGCGAGTCTTGCATTCCCAAGAATTGGATTTGTGGTTCCACCACAATTTGCACGTTTAAAATTTTTGGGATCCTTCACAGGACAGCTGTCCTTGGTGTGAGAGGAATCGCCACAATGCATACATTTGGCATCCATGTGACAGTTTTTTGTCCCATGACCCCATCCCTGGCATTTACGGCACTGGGTTCGAAAATTTCCTCCAGTATTCCTAAAGTGTTCCCACTTTACTCTGACATGGAGCATAAGACTGGCTTTTTCTAATGCCTTAAGGTTATTCAGTTCATTTGATTTAAAATGAACTTAATAAAATTAATTAAAAATCCCTTTGCGAGAATCGCCAGGTTGGGATTTCATTTTCATTTTTATTACTTGAATTGGCGTAACTCCAAGTAATTTAATTAATTCTTTTTGGATCTCGTCCATGGATTCACCACTGGCCAGACCTTTTAGGACAACCTTGAACAGACGTTCAGTTTTGGTGTCATAAGTAAAGAACTTGATGCCTCTTTGAGTAAGATACTCGAGGAGAAGTTTGAATCCGATCAAGGTTTCAGCCAGAACACGGCAACAACCGACGACCAATCAGAAACGAAAATTTTGAATCTTTAATGAAATTCGTGAGTTGCTTACGGAGACCATGAAAATCAGAAGTTGTTACCATAATAGGTGGAACCTTTTCTTTCCCTATATTAATTCGAGAATGTTTTAAATTTTGCCTGACTGACGGATCATTCTCATCATCGGTAAGAATATCAAATTGATTGTTTAAATCAATATCGTTAGAAGGGGAATCACGAGATTGCCCCTTTCTTTTGTGTTTAGGCGCCATATTCTCCAAAACGAGTACCTATACAATTTCTTTAAGAATCTGAGGGACCGAAGAGGAATGTTAAATTAGGAATTTAAACGTTTTCTCCTAATCAACTTCCAAGCAGATTTTACAAGAATCCGAAGGGTCGAAGAGGAATTTTCCAAACCGATATCCAAGTCGGATTACCTCGCGCAGGGTCCGGACAGGGATCGAAAAGGAATAAGGGTAAATTTAGCTTATTATGATGAAGCATGACCCAATTGGAAGTCTAAATAATTTCCGGGAAACTGAATCTGCTTCTCCGGTTCCGGTTATTTCCGGTTGCTTGTTTAATGGATGATCAGCAAACTTTTTGGAAGTTTCCAGAAAGGTTGATAATTTTTCGGCAAGTCAATGGACTTCTCTGAAGTTCCACAAATTCTCTTCTCAAAAAGAAGCGAAAAAGTTTCATGGTTATATTGAAACTTTCAATGGGTATATTCAACTTTCGAGAAGCTCATTAAATTTCTGTCAAGTGCATTATATTTCCACCCAATCTGCATCGATATTCCTAAGTTAATTCAGATAATGCTTTTTAATGACTTCGTTGAGTTTCTAAAAGCTTATAGAAGTTCTGACCAATTCCTGTAATTACCGAGAAGTTCATAGAATTGGCTCAAAACTGTAGAATATGCAGTTGAATAAAGGGTGTTCCGATCAAAATTTGGTCAAACAGTAATGTATGTGAGTCGATCACAGTTTTTATTAATAAGTCAATTCTTTTTCTTTTTCAAGTTCAGTTAATACAGAATACAGGAGAAATATTCAGCTAAGCTTCCTTTTTACCATATGTGAATTGCCGGGTCTTTCGTGTAACACCTGCCGTAAGATTTTGTACAGTCTCCTTGTCCACTTTATTTGCCGCAGAACGCCAGTTTGCCTTGAGCTGTTTCTCGATCACAACAGCTTTTTGAGTCTTTTTAATGTTCCGCTTGGCGATGGCCCAATATTGTTCGATTGGGCGAAGCTCTGGCGTGTCGGGAGGGTTCTTGTGCTTGGGCACTACTTAAACGTTGTTGGCAGCATACCACTCCATGGCCTTTTTTCGTAATGGCGAGATGCCAAATCTGGCTAAAAAAGAACGGAACAATTGTGTCGCTTCAAGAAAGGCAGTAGACGTTTTTGTAGGCACTCGCTCAGATAAATTTCCTGGTTGATGGTTCCGGTCGCAATGTAAATGTTGGTCTTCAAACCAAAGGTACAGATGGCCTGCCACACCAGATATTTGTTCGCGAACTTTGACAGTTGATAATTAAATTTATTTTGCAGCTTAAAAATATCTGCCACCTTTCCCCGTCAGGTTGCCGTATAAAATTACTGTCCAGGAAGCCTCTGCCTTGGCGTATGTTTCATCGTCCTGTATTACGCAATCAAACTTCGTCAGTATCATCGTGTACAACTTTCGCGATCGTGTTTGGCCGACGTGTTTTGTTTATCGTCGCGATTTGGAGTCACCACTTTCTTGTAACTCGACAGTCCAACTCGTTTTTGAGCTCTATCCACGGTTGAAGGCGTCACTCCCAGCTTCTTTGCGACATCTCGGACGGAGAGGTTGGGGTCTGCTCGAAACAGCGGCAACTCTTTTTGTCGTCGTGCCTCCGGCTTTCGATTTCCTCTGATCCAGCCTTCCTGGCTGTCGGCAAACGTTCACCGAACACTTTCAATACGCTGGTCACAGTTGATTTAGCCACATTCAACAATTTCCCCAACTGGGCGTGAGAGTAGTTGGGATTTTCGCCATGCACGTGCAAAATTTTGATGCGTTGCTGCTTCTTCGAAGGAAGCGACAACATTTTGGTGACAGTAGTGCTAATCTCAAAATCGAAATAGAGGCATAATGCTACATGCACACATCTTCAAAATGAGGGGAGTGCAAAATTTTTTAATGCACGATGAAAGGAAATGCATCAAGTTTAAGCCGACCAAATTTTGATCGAAACACCCTTTAATATAGTATTTTAAGATGATTCCGGCAAAAATCAGGGTTTTTCGAACTTCTCTTCGGAGAAATGCGAATTGAATCTATCTGATCATATCATCGGTTTCCCCCAAAATGATTATCAAAACTGCGAGTAGTTAATTGTACCCTCTCCCCCAGAAGATACGCCTTAATATGCTGATTTTAATCTGGATTATTGCCGGATCAGCTGTATTTTCACAAAGAACCAACAGATGATGATTGGGACTAACATACATCTTTAATTTTGTAAAAACTGGTGACCCATTATCAAGCAATACCGGCGCAGGCAGGGCCCGAATGCTGCTCAAGTAGGGAATGGGAAGGAACGTGTTGACATAATACTCGCGTTGAAGGAAGCCGAGAAACCCTCTGCACTTCCACTGGGATGTTGGATAGTTGGGGAAAGGTTAGCAGCAGGGTTCGTTTTGGTTAAGTATACGCTGAAAATATGTAGCACTTTTCGCCAAAAGGAATGGGCCGCTCCAATATTACTGAAAAGAGACAAGCATAACGAAAAACAAAACAAAATAGACAAAATAAAATAAAACAGGATATTAGATATTGTCTTCAAAATATGGTAGAAATAAATTATTTGTTGCTTTGCAAACCAGCTCTTCTCGATATCCTAGTTGGCCAAGTCCTGCTGGACCGCAGCTGCTGCCGTTGGCACTCGTCCACATCGGAAACCTTCCGGTAGTAACATGATATCTGTGTCTAATACACTCTTTTTGCACTGATCAATTTACAAACTAATCCTGAACACCGAATTAAAATTCACTTTGGCACGGTTGTGGTATTTTCCTCTAAAATCTAGGTCTAGATACTGGCACTTGGTTGCAGGAAACAGAATTATCTTCCCCCACAATACCCGCGAACGACGACACTTTGGACCTGAGCCCGCTTGAGGAAGAATCACCAACACACAATAGAGCAATGGATTCTATGCAGTTTTTTTTAATGAATCGCGAGCATGGCGCAATTCCGCAACACGCAGCTTCTAACTTCACCGGAACCAATTGCACAAGCACACTTGTAATCCGCGAGGCAGAACAGCTCGACGCGCGACGAGGTGCTACTGCCGCTGACGTCGTGCTACATAATCATCCAGACCATTTCCACATTAAATACAGAAATACAGAAGGTATAGAAATTCCCGTACAATTTGTAAATTACAGTAGAAACTGAAAGTGTGCCAAAGTGTGTTACTGTTTTGGATTACGCGTATCGAGGGAGTCAGGTGTTCCAAGTTATCCAAATCAAAAGGAAATAGACGATCTTGTCCAGGACTACAGCTTAACACGCAGCAGAGCATCTTATTGCACGTCTCAAAGAATATGGGCTCCTCGATGGGGACGTTAAAATTACTACACAACGGAAGTGACATAAGTTCTTTACATAATTTATTACATATAAGGATGAACTTTGCTTCTATCATGTGGCGGTGGCTTGCTTGACGAAATCGGCTTTAAACACGAACTGTTTTTTTTTAAAAGAATGGATTGGATGTCGTACGTCCGTGAATTTTCAGATATTGGTGTTTTCGATAAACATAGTACTCAAAAGCTGAAAGCAATACTTAGAAAATTTGGATTGGCCTTAGTTTTCTCTTGTAGGCACAATCAATTGATAGCGTTGTTGGGCTCCACCAAAGATTCAGATGATGTATTAGGCAAAGCAGAGGTATACAAAATCAAGTCACTGCTACAAACATCGAACACTGCAACAAGACAGAATGACAAAGTTCTTTCAAATAACTTCGTATGGTTCAAATAAAATCGATAGTTGCAGAACACATCTTCGCGGAGAATTACGACATAAAGACGACTGACAGTATAATCTTACGGACTCTACACCCTGGAAACTAGACGTTGGAGAAAGCTTAGAAATCAACAAACAACAGAACACATATCTACTTAACATAGATCAAGTGAACGGGTACACATGGCTTTTTAACTTTCTACCTAGGTGGCAACAAAGACAACGCAGCCGAGCACCCGCTGCTGCAGAATAACAAGGTAAGATATAAAAGAAAAAGAGAGGTAGAATAGGCAAATGTTTGTATGTATCTGAAAAATAGTACACACACTTGGAAATTATGAATTTTACACGTCACGTAATTCAAGTTTGTAAAAAGTCGGGGAACGTAAAGAAAGATTCGTGTAAAATTAGGGGAGAACAGTACAAAACAGTACAGTGGGGTAGAATGACCCACTCAATAAATATGCTGAAATCTTCAAAGCTATAGCTGTAATGGAATGAAACTTTATCAATGCTCAAATAAAATAGCATAACTGATAATTTTATAGTACAACAAGGCACTAAATACACCAAAATATGATCAAAATTGAAGAAATTGTCCCGACTGTACCTCACATGTAACTAATAGAGTTAATCAAATAAGCTTTTACCACGCGTTAATATCCATGGTTTATAATAAATTCATTTCACATTTATCACACACCACAAAACTTCAAGATAGTATAAAAACTTCACTATAATTTCACGTATTTTCAGAATATTTAGACAAAACCATGCAAAGCTAAAACTGGGACAGAACGCACCGTGGCGTTATGTATACGTCTATACGCAAAAAAATACTCACTGTAGTGGTTAAGTGTATGAAGTCAACGTTGGGTATAAATAACTTACCTCTGGTATAATTCTACCCAAAAGTAAGTTATTTGAACCCAATTGTAGATAAACACAATATAACCAACGTGCTTCCCACACTTATCCGCTCCTTTGGGTACTTTTTTCTAAGCGTGTATATACTGAGGAGTTGGCAACATATCACAACGTTTTGTGCAACGTCTTTATTCTATACCCATAGGCTGCTTGAGTAACAAACAGAGCAAAGAGGACTAGCTATATGTTTCAACTTTACACCTTTAATGAGTAACTTTTTATAGCAGTGTTTTTACTTTTTACAAGCGGTGCATGCTATCCCATTGTTGTTGTGCGTCTTACCCAAATTTTGGGGTGCATATTGAGCAATTAAACAGGCGTTTTACCCTGGTGTCGTTTTGGGATCAAGTTGGAAAAGGTTTAAAAAATCATGAATAATCATCGTTTTGAATTTAAATCACATTTGATCTACAACGAAAACATCGTAATTCACCATACTCAATAACTTATTCGTAAATTTCAGCATCCATTACCTAGTTATTTACGATGTTGCTTAAACGGTGCGTTTTGTACCATCCTCCCCTACGTTTCCTGAAACTGATACATACACAATGCGACGAAAGATGTGTTTGATTGCATTTATTTTCTCATCTCTTTCAACTCATTCTTTTGTGCTTAAAGACGCTTGCGTGTGTCGGACTCAGGGGACAGAAATTTACATGACAATTTGCTAGTATGTACACCGTGTCCAATATATTCACATAAACTTTTTCCTTGCATTGGTGTCATGCAACTACTCAACATGTTTTACGTATGCATTGGTGTAGTTTTGCACAATGTTTATACAAACGCTTTTAGGTTATGTCCGATTGTTTTCATTCGGTGTTTATCTTTTACCAGCGATGAAGGAGTTCACCAGATCTGAATCTCTTGGATTATTTCGTATGGTCATACATGCTGGCGAAGGTAAATGACCACAGGGCGTCTAATATGAACCCATTCAAAACCGTAATCAAACGAATTTAAATTCCACTACGAGCTTATCTTTGGCAGATAGGCCTATTTCGTCTGCTACTTACAGACATCTTCAGTGTCGAGTGCTCGGCCTATCTGTCAAAATATAAGCTCGTAGTGGAATTTAAAAGTAGTGGAAAATTTGAAAAAGTGTTTCAATGTTTTATTTTTTATTTTTAAAAAGTGATCAAATGAAGTGTTAATTTTAAATTCTCCTAGTTTCCCAATCACAATTGTTCTACTAATACGCTCAAAAAAGTTTTTGTTTTTAAATAGTGTTTTTTAAAAAAAAAGTGAAAGTGAATATTGGCAAGCTGACAGCCCAAAGCGAAAAGGCCTTCAACAGAGTGCCTTTATTTACAGGCTTGGCCATTCCTCACACGGCGCATGCGTTGGTGGAATTCGGTCTTGCTGACATTCCCCGAACCTGATCACCTCGTCACGAAACATTTGAGTGGCAAGACAACGACATTCCCTCGAAGCTGTCTGACAGCGAGGCGAGATTCGCATCTGTCGTGTGACGAGCAGAGACGGCGCAACCAGACGTCGTCGTGCGACAGAGGCCCGTGTAGCGTGCAACGAGTGCACCTCGAGCGGCGCACAGTGGGAAAAAAGTGCCCGAAACGCGAAAGAATTCTATATCTCAGCTCGGAGTGTAACAATTTCTGTAAATGATACCTTAACATGAAGGAAAATTTCTAAGAAATCGAATGGACGTAGTCTCCTTGGCCGCACGGAACTGCTTGTGAAGCAAATGAGCTCATTTTACCCTTGTTCCCCTATTATTTGCTTGTTGTTCAGATATTTCTTTGCGCGGTGTAGCTCAAGATCAACAAAATGATGATAGTCCTATGTAAAATTTCCAATAAAATCGATTATAGAAGGTTTCTTTTAACGCATGGCTCTGTGAATGAAGATATGGCTGATTTTACACTGATTCCCCTTATATTGTTGTTTTTTTCTTCAGAAATTTCTTTGCTCGATGTGGTTAAAGAACAACAAAATATGACTAGTCCCATGTGAAATTTCCTGGAAAATCGACAAGAGTTAATTTTGTTCACTACACGGCTCTGTGAATGAAGATATAGCTGGTTTTACCCTGATTCCCCAAATATTTTCATGTTTTAAACAACTTTCTTTGCTCGGTGTGACTCAAGATCAATAAAATAAGGCTAGTACTTTGTATAGTTGCTGAAAAATTGATTGTTATTTGTATCGTTTACCGCACGGCTCTGTGAACGCATATCTTCGTTCTTTTATTGTTGATTTTACCCCGATTCCCCTAATATTGTTGGGTTTTTCAGAGATTGCATTGTTCAGTTTGTCTCAAGATCAACAAAATAATGCTGGTCCTATGTAAAATTGCCTGAAAAATCGATTGAAGTTTGTTTCATTAATCGCATGACTCTGTGAATGAAGATATGGCTGATTTTACCCTAATGTCCCTAGTAGTTTTGTGTGATTCAGAAATTTATTTGTTCGGTGTGTTTCTACAGCAACAAAATAAGGCTAGTCCTATATACAATTTTCTGGCCAATCGATTGAAGTTAGCTTCATTTACGGCACGGCTCTGCGAATGATGATTTGGCTGATTTTACCCTGATTCCCTTAACATTGTCGTTTTTTTTCAGAAATTTTTTGTTCGGTGTTTTTCTAAAGTAACACAATAAGGTTAGTCCCAAATTCCCTGAAGACTTGATTGGAGTTAGTTTCAACAGCCTGTGAATGAATATATGGCTCATTTTACCCTGATACCCTTAATATTTTTTTTTGTAATTGAGAAATTTCTTTGGTCGGTGTGACTCAAGATCAACAAGGCTAGTCTTATGTAAAATTTTCTGGAAAATCGATTGGAGTTAATTTTGTTCACCGCACAGCTCTGTGAACGAAGATATGGCTTATTTTACCATGATTCCCCTAATATTGTTATGTTATTCAGGACAATCGGTTGGTGCTGGTTTTGTTTACCGCACGGTTCTTAGAACGAAGTTATGGCACATTTTACCCTGATTCCCCCAATATTTTCGAAATAAAGAAAAAAATCATTATTAGTAAACATGGCACCTCTCAAACGTCATCTAATGAATTCGTGAAAATGCTGTCTACTGCCTACTTTATACTTATAAGGTGCTTAAAGCTTACGGCAAGAATGAATGCAATGAATTTAGGGAAATATTAGGGGAATCGGGGTAAAATTGACCATATCTTCGTTCACAGCAAATTTCACTAAGGACTAGCTTTAATTTGTTAATCTTGAGTAACTCCGACCAAAGAAATTTATAATAAACACAAAACTATTAGGGGAATTAGGGTATAATCAGCCATATCTTCGTTCAAAGAGCCGTGCGGTAAATGAAAACCAATTGCAATAGATTCCCCAAAAAAATTCACAAAGAACTAGTATTATATTGTTGATCTTGAGTCACACCAAGCAAAAAAAAAATGTGAAAAATATGAAAATATTAGGGGAATCAGGGTAAAACCAGCCATATCTTCATTCATAGAGCCGTGCGGTGAACGAAACTAACTCTAGCCGATTCTCCAGGAAATTTCACATGTGACTAGCAATATTTTGTTGTTATTTAATCACATCGAGTAAAGAAATTGCTGAAAAACACAACAATATTAGGGGTATAAGGGTAAAATCAGCCATATCTTCATTTACAGAGCCGTGCAGTTAATGAAACCAACTCCAATCTATTTTTCAGGCAATTTTACATAGGACTAGCCTTATTTTGTGGTTCTTGAGTCACACGGAACAAAGCAATTTCTAAATAACGCATCAATATTAGGGGAATCGGGGTAAAATCAACCATATCTTCGTTCAAAGAGCTATGCGGTGAACGAAAGCAATTTAAATCGATTACTTAGCAAATTTTTCTAAGGACTAGCCTTAATATGTTGATCTTGAGCAACTCCGACCAAAGAAATTTATGATAAACACAAAACTATTAGGGGAATCGGGGTAAAATCAGCTATATCTACGTTCACAGAGCCGTGCGGTAAATGAAGCCAACTTCAATCTATTCCCCTGAAAATGTGATGTTGATCCTGAGTCACACCGAGCAAAGAAAGTTGTGAAAAACATGAAAAAATTTGAGGAATCAGGGTAAAACCAGCTATATCTTCATTCACAGAGCCGTGCGGTGAACAAAATTAACTCTTGTCGATTTTCCAGGAAATTTCACATGGGAATAGCCATATTTTGTTGTTCTTTAACCACATCGAGCAAAGAAATTTCTGAAAAACACAACAATATAAGGGGAATCAGTGTAAGATCAGCCATATATTCATTCACAGAGCCATGGAGCCAAACGAGACCTTCTTCAATCGATTTTAATGGATATTTTACATAGGACTAACATCATTTTGTTGATCTTGAGCTACACCGAGCAAAGAAATGTCTGAACAACAAGCAAATAATAGGGTAAAATGAGCTCATTTGCTTCACAAGCAGTTCCGTGAGGCCAATGAGACTACGTCCATTCGATTCCTTAGAAATTTTCCTTCATGTTAAGGTATCATTTACAGAAATCGTTTCACTCCGAGCTGAGATATAGAATTCTTTCGCGTTTCGGGCACTTTTTTTCCCACTGTGCGGCGCGCCGCGGCGGTAGTAAAATTGCGACGGTTGCAGTCTGTGCAACACAGGAGAGTGATGCGACCTTGAAACATCATCGTCGTAGTACGACAGAGGCCCGAGAGGAGTGTGACGAGCGCATTCCGTGTGACGATAGTATCTCTGCGAGAGATGCATACGGTGCAACAGAGTGGAGTGACGCGATGCTAATTCTTCGAAACAACATTCTCGCGCAATAGACCACGGTGCATCGGCACAACAGCAAGCAGCATGCAGCATAACGGGCCCCCCAACGACACGAAGAGCGAAGACCGACATGATTAATGTATGTACCTTGAGTAAGCTTGCATGAGATGCAAATTATAAAGTTAAGTAGAACATTTCTTGAACTATAGTTTTGTAGTTAACTATTGTTTTCTATTTGAATGAAGATTCCTTGATCTCATTCCCGGATATCGCTTGCCAACACACCATCTTGACGTGTTTGGCCGGTCTGAGTGAGAGTTTTGAATGGTGTGTGCACACCGAGGTACTACTTTCCTGTTCGTTGTACCTATGTCGATATTAGCACTGTAGAATTGACTTTTGTTGCCCTTATTTCATTGTCACTGCCGTTGAGCATCTGACAGTTATCCAACGTTATCGGAAATTGTCACAATTGCTAAAACAGACAATGCATATTGAATTTTTTATGCAACAGTAAACGATAACATCATTTTGTTTATTCCTCACTTAAAAAAACTTTAAAAAACACCATTTTGTTGCCGATAATATTCGGACACCCTGTACATTCTGCAAATCATTTAATCTTTTGTTTTGAGATGGTCACACGGTCAGTAGATAGTAAGTGTTTTGGATGTGCCGTGACCTAGGGTAGAACATATCTGATGTGTGAATTTCGTATATTCAACATTCAAAAAATGGCCTCGATCTGCCATAAATTTACATAGATTTGCTCCTTAAATCTTAAAAAAACCTCAAATGTCCCCTGACATAAACATCATTCTTGATCGTCTAGAACCTCAAGTGGTACATCGCAATATTAAGTTTTCATAATTTACACTCCAAAATGTGGTCCTCGAAGTTCCCGCCTGAACCATCGAGCTTCTCTTATTACATTTTGTTACTTCAACAACCCAAACAAATTAGAAACGAAAACTCCTCGTACCATGACAGTATTCGATCAAATGGCCTCAATCGGTTCCCATTGTACAAAGCCGCACACTCATTCATGTTTTTTTCCTCTGTTCATCCAGACATCGTGTCTCCAACGATCAACGCTGTCGTCGACGTTGGCCGGAGATCTTCACCGTTCAGGCGTAGGAAAATTCATTGCTCTCACATTTGTGTCATCTCATGTCACAGTGCGTCAGTTCTGGTTGAGAATCTGTCTTGCCGCGATGGTGAAGAGTGGGTCCTCCCTTTCTCGTTAGAGGAGCTCGTGAAAGGTTGACGACCACCCACCATGAATGATAATGCGAAGAAACATACATTTTGTCATGGTCGTTTGGCCGGCCGGGTTGTGGAAAATTGCTTGTGGGAATTTAATTTGTTTTGAACAAATTTACCGTCGCATGTTTGAAATTGAATTACTGTTCAAATGTGTGCATTGTGGAGAGAGTCCAGCTCAGGATCGGGGCTCGGCGGCTCGGTTGCATGTGAGTTTCTCAGCACCATCAGCTGTTCAAGTTTGGAGTATTCATTCGCCAACTGTTGTTAAGGTGCTTATCTTATTATCGATCATTTGTGACTGAAGGTGTAACTCATTACATCAATTTTCGCACTTTTCGAAAAATTTCAAATCACAGATGGACTTTTTGAAGTGCCAATTGTGTGTCCGGTCGAAATAATAAAGAGTTGTTATTTCAATTACTATAGCAGTAGCTTCGAGACATGATCTCCATTTAATTTCCATTATTGTTGAAATCATGTATGTCTTACGAACTGCAGAAGAGAGGAATGGATTTTTTATTTCAGTTTTTATCCAGATGATCCCATCTGCCAACAGCTACTGCCCATTAATCATCGCACCAATTCGTCCGTTGCAGAGTCAGATGTCAGCCCAAATTTTTAACAAATTAAGCCGTGTAATTTATCTCGAATGGTTTGTAAATCTTCTCGTAATAATAGTAAGATTTATTTCCCCATTCGCAAATGTCCGCTTTATGGCACGTAACTGAATTTGTCAGAGCAAACGGAAGCGCAACAAATCGCAAACATGACTTTAAAATCTTTTTTTCATTTTTCGTGTTTTTCGTACAAATGTACAATGTATGTAGGTAACGATGGATGTATGTAGGTACGTCAGTTCAGCATACCGAATCGAATTCACTCTTTGAGCTTCCGTTACTTGCATCGAGAGTTCCGAATCAGAAGGTCGTTTCTTTTCATGCACTTTCTGGTAAGTGTTATACAGCTACCGAGCCCTTTTAAATTCGAAGCGCTTGAAATACATTTTCTGGGTTGATTGGTAGGCACGCATTTTGATTGCTAGGAGGGTCGTCGAAGTCGATCTTGCATCGTTAAAAGCGGAAAGGGACGACGACGACAACGTCGACAACGTGTGCAAACATGGGTTTGCTGCATGTTTTCTTCACGGTGCTTCCGGGGATGATTGTGTGTCGTCGATGCGATGTGGTATTACATTTGTATAAATATTTACCCTCTGCAATTGATACGGTTCATTATGAGGATCGAATTGGAGTTTAATTGATGATTCCTGTTCGGAGTTAGAGGATGTAGTCGGCAAGCACATGTGGTGGACGTTTTGAGGCATGACTTTCAAATAATGCAACGAAAAGGCTGGGTTTGAAAGTTTAACTCGTAAGAACGCGAATTTGGAGGTATAGACCAATTACTTTACCACTTTCAAATGGAAAAATCGGGAGAAGATTCATCACAAGGTGGCACTGAAAACGTTATCATTATCAATTCTAATATTATTTTTAGATGTAATGATTTGATTAGAAACATTGAAGAATAGCCGATTAGGATCTTGTTCCGGTTGATTTTTTCTCACAACGTACCCTAAAGTTCTGTCCAGTTAGAATCCGGAATCACTTATTGTGTTGCAGCGACACGGAAAGTGACCGCTGCAAGAATTCTTTTTCAGCGGTTTGTTTACGTAGGCCTCAACTTTCCGTGGTATAAATTTACCGGTGTTTCGTGAAGTGAGTCAAAAGTTATTCCAGATGGAAGCCGAGAGAAGAGAAAAAATTCTGCACATCCACATTGATAATCCAACGTGGTCCGCAATAAAAATTGCAAAAACATTGAAAATCGCCGAATCAACCGTGTATGATGTGCTCAAAAGTTTCAGGGAGCAAAAGTGCGTGGATCGAGTGCCTCAAAGTTAGCGTCGTAGTGAAACATATGACCGCAAGCTAAACCGGTGTTGAGAACCGTCAGAGCAAACCCTGGACTATCAGATAATGAAACTGCCGATCCATAGCTCGCAGTACCGTTCGAAGAATTCGTTTGCGAGCAGGATATCTTTCTCATCGAACCAGCAAGCAACCAAACAGAACGTTGAAGCAAAGTTTCGTCACCAAAACTCGAGCTCCGAAATTGTACCAGCAGGTTTTGACGAAGTACCAAGGATGCCTGCTCATCGACGATGAAACCTACGTCAAAATGGATTTCGGACAGCTTCCTGGTCAAAAATTGGCGACGGGGCAAATTTGCCAAAAAACTGATGATTTGGCAAGGGATATGCAGCTGCGGAGCAAAGACCAAAGTGTTTGCGACGACTGAGACGATGGACTCGAAGCTGTACAAGGAAGAATGCCTCAGAAACCGCGTACTACCATTCCATAAGGGTTCCGTGAAGCTTTGGCCAGATTTGGCAAGTTGCATCTACAGCCGGGAAGTCATCCAGTGGTACCGCGATAGTAACGTAGATTTCATCGATAAAAACATAAATCTACCCAACTGCCCGCAGTTCCGGCCCATCGAGAGATTTTGGGCAATAATGAAGCGGAAGCTTAAGAAAAGTGGCGTTTTTCCGGGACGCGACTCAGATGACCAAAATGTGGAACAAATGTGCCAAGGAAGTTGACTCCGGAGGTGTACAGCGTTTGATGCGAGGAATAAAAAAGAAAGTGCGAATTTTCATTAGAAACGCAGAGAAATAATTTGTATTGTTATTTTTCCTCAAAGTATAGTGAATTACCTTTGTTTTGATGTGTTGAACTTATTTGTACGTCAATCCGTTATCGAGATACAGATGATTTTATTATTCTGGATTCTAAATGGACATAGCTTTGGACATTTTCTATATAAAAATCTAAAAATTTAAAAATATAAAAATCTAAAAATCTTAAAAACTCAAATATCTAAAAATCTTAACAAATAAAAATCTGAAAATCTTAAAATCTAAAAATCTTAAAATTTAAATATCTAAAAATCTAAATATCTAAAAATCTCAAAATCTTAAAATCTAAGAATCTAAGAATCTAAGAATCTCAAAATCAAAGCATCTAAAAATCTAAAAATTTAAAAATCTTAGACTCTAAAAATTTTAAAAATTTAAAAATCTAAAAATCTTAATATCTAAAAATCTAAAATTCTAAAATTCTAAAAATCTAAATATCTAAAAATTTAAAAATCTTAAAATCAAAAAATCTCAAAATCTTTAAACCTAAAAATCTAAAAATATAAAAATATAAAAATCTTAAAATCTAAAAATCTAAAAATCTAAAAATCTAAAAATTTAAAAATCTAAATTTCTAAAACTCTAAAAAATCTAAAAATTTAAAAATCTTAATATCTAAAAATCTAAAAATCTTGAAAATTTAGAAGTCCTAAGATCTTTATATCTTAAAATCTAAATATCTAATAATCTTAAAATCTTTGAATTTTTTAATTTTAAAATCATATAATCTTGAAATAATAAAATCAGAAAATCTTAAAATCTTAAATTCTTTAAATTTTAAAATCTTAAAATCTTGAAATCCTGAAATCTAAAAATCCTTAGATCTTAAAATCTTGATATCTGAAAATCTGAAAATCTGAAAATCTTTTAATCTTAAAATCCTAAAATCTAAATATTAAAAAACTAAAAATCTTAAAATCTTAAATCAAAAATTTTAAAAATCCTCAAATCTGAAAATCTAAAAATTTTAAAATCTAAAAATTTTAAAATCTAAATATCTCAAAATCTCAAATTCCAAAATCTCAAATTCTCAAAATCTGAAGATCTTTAAATCTTAATATCATATTATTTTAATATCCTAAAATGTAACTATAAATTAGAAGAAAAATTAGTAATCTCCATTTAATTCCAACTACCTTTGCTTATCTTCGACAGATACGCGTATTTCGTCTACAATGTGCAGACTTCTTCAGTGTCTCGTACTAATAACTCGACTAATACTCAACTAGTCGAGTTATTAGTACGAGACACTGAAGAAGTCTGCAAATTGTAGACGAAATACGCGTATCTGTCGAAGATAAGCAAAGGTAGTTGGAATTAAATGGAGATTACTAATTTTTCTTCTAATTTATAGTTACAAGTATTCCATTAAACAGCTCAAACCCTCTAGGAATCTTAAAATGATTTTGAAGTTACATAAAATTATAAAATTTAAAAATTTATAAACCAAAATATCTTCATATCTGAAAAAGGCTTAGAATTTGCAAAATTAAATAAAATGTAAAAGTTTAGAAATCTGAGAAAATAAATTCTATCCGTTGGGTATTTTCTATTGAAACTTTTGGTGGAATTAGTTCAATGTGTATTTGTTTACGCTTTGAAGTTTCACCAGCAGATGTGCAATCGTTGCAAAGATGGACGAACAGCAGCGGCGTGAAGAAATTTTGCGTTCGTACCTTTTAAACGATGAGAACATCGTGCCATCAGCAGAAACCTGGGAGTAGTATAATCTACGGTCTCTCGTATTTTAAATTGGTAATGGAATTGAAATTGAATAAAGCAAACATGGAAAAATATTCATAACATGTTTTACTTTCTGAAAGTTTGAAGATGATTGGTTGAACGGGCGAATTTTTCCGAATAATTTGTGTGTGCCGCAATTTCATTCCGTACACCCTTTAAACGAAACATTTTGAAAATTGACCACAACATTCTTCTGACCACAACATTATGTTTGCAATCAGTTTTAGAAAACCCCCCTGACAGTTATAGAAGAAAACCCGCCAAAAAATTTGAAAATAAAAAAAATAAATGTCTAAAAATTTTGAGAATGAAAAATATAAGAATCTGAAAGTATCAAAACCTTGAAAAATAAACATCAAAATATATCCAAATTGCTTAAGAATTAAAATATTTAGGAGCTTAGAGATCAAAAATTAAATCAATTATAAAAAAGTTCAGATTAAGAGAAGTGAAATAGACCTCTAGGGTGGACAGTTAATTATTTTTAAATTCAAACTCACTCGCGATATTGCTGGAAATCGAAACACGAAAATTTACACTACAGTTCATGTCTGAGAATTTCTGGACAAATTAATTTTATCTAGATAAAATAATTCTATAGCTTTTGACAGATGGGATCGCTGCACATTTGAATCAGTAGTTTTGGATTTTTGATCAAAAGTGAAGATTGAGTTTCATGTCGGTTTGTCGGTGCTACAGTTGTTAGAATGAAACGACAAAGCTAATCACCGTCTCCTTCTGCACCCCTCTGAATGGCACACTGCATCGAGATGTCATCATTTGTAATAAAAGCAGATTTCTAAAGGGCTAATGAATATAACTGAAGGGATGCATACGCAATAAAAAATTACATCGGCGCGCATCAAAACAATGTAGCTGCGCGCCAGTCAAAAATAGTGGCGGCGGTGTGGCGCTATAAATCCGTCAGCGGAGGCGGCGTGGCTCGGCGGCGCACAGATCTAAGAGTGTTAAGGATCACAAGCGGGTAGTTCAAGCTTTCAAAAGAAATCCCAACAGTTCAGTTCGAGATGTGGCGAAGAAACTGAATCTTACCAAAACTTTCGTGCAAGATGCGAAAAAACGTGAAGGACTACACACGTACAAACTCCAAAAGGCGCCTAATCGCGATGAACGGCAGAATACGGTAGGTAAAACACGTGCACAGAAGCTCTACACCCAGATGTTGACGAACTCACTTTGCCTCGTTATGGATGATGAGACGTATTTAAAAGCAGACCTCCAGATTTTCACTGCTCATCATAAAATCGATGTTTCTGAGGACGTCAGAAAGCAGTAGATGTCAAAGTTTGCCAAAAAAATATGATTTGGCAAGCAATTTACTCGTGTGGAAAGCGGAGCACTCCATTAGTGACAACTGGAACGGCCAATGGGCAGGTGTACCTAAAGGAATGCCTCCAAAAGCGTCTATGTCCTCTTCTGAGGTCACACGATGGTTCTAGCCTCGTGCCATAACTCGAAAGAGGTTTTGGAGTGGTATAAGGCTAAGGAAGTCAATTTCGTGCCGAAGCATCTCAACCCCCCGAACGCACCGGAACTACGGCCAATTGAAAAGTACTGGGCCATCATGAAACAGGCACTTCGGAAGCATCATAAGGAAGTTAAATCGGAGGAAGATATGAAGAAAAATGGATTGCCATGCAAAAAAAGTTGGTCCAAATTTTGTACAGGACCTTATGAGTAGTAGTTCGTGCATGTGGATATGGAATTGAAATTGAATAAAAGAAACATGGGAAAATAAAGACTGTATTCGATGAAATTTGGACACACAAAATAGGTCACCAAAAATCTTCCTTGAGCCCGATTCTTTTCAAACTTTCTGGAAATAAATTACTACTAAATGGTTAAGTTTTGACATCATTGGTTTATTGAACCTCTTCTCCCAATCCAAATGCCCGCACCTTAGCCTTGACCCCCTTCATAAAATTTTGGGCAATGATAGGACCGACTTGCTTACTTACTTTTAACCACACTTTCTTTAGTTCAAGTTCATTTTCTATCAGTTTTGGAGTTTTAACGAGCTTTGCCTTCATGATTACCCAAAAATTTTCAATTGGGCGAAGTTCCGAAGTGTTTGGAGGGTTGACGTATTTTGGTAAAAAAAACTACATTATTATCTTTGTACCAGTCTAAGACATCTTGGCATCTTGCGACTATGCCCGGCCCATAGTCGCAAGATGCCAAATCCGGCCAAAACAGTGTCGGGCCATCGTGAGATCTCAAGAGGGGCAGAAGTCGTTTTTGGAGGCATTCGTCCTTGTAGATTTGTCCGTTGACGGTCCCAGAGGTGATGAAGGGCTGACTCATTTTGCCACATCCGCAGATCGCTTGCCAGACAAGGAATTTTTTGGCGAATTTCGACAGTTTCTTCTTCCGTACACTCTCCGGAACAGGCCAACTTAGAGGTGGCGACGTAGTGTTCCTGTCCTGGCATTTGTTTGGTGTCGGCTTTAATGTAGGTCTCATCGTCCATCACAATGCAGAACGGGTTTGTGAGCCACTCCCTGTACAGTTTTCTTGCACGACTTTTGGCCACCGAGTTCTGTTTATCGCTCCGGTTCGGTGCCTTCTGGACCTTGTACACATGTAATCCAGAACGTTTAATTGTTTTCTGCACAAAACAAACTGAAACTTTCGCCTTTTTCGCAACATCCCTGATCGAAATGTTGGGATAACGCTTAAATTGGTTCAATACCATCCTGGCCTTCTCCGGATTTGATGTGCCACGTTTTTTGCCACTACCATTTTTCCGCTTGATTGTCTTACGGTCCTTGAACGTTTTGATCACATGAGATACGGTTGAATGTGCGATTCCGAGCTGTTTTCCGATCCATCGATGAGACGCGTTTGGGGTTTCGAATTGAGTGCCCAAAATTTGTTGGCGCACTATTTCTTCATTCGAAGCCATCACTGAAATCACTCGACCGATTTTCACGAAACTCAATACACAATTGACACAACACAATGAAATACATTCAGTTAAAATTTCAATAATTTTTACCCACACGCTAAAAAGTTACGAACAATTGCGTGTGTCCAAATTTCATCGAATACAGTCTTTATACAAATATGTCAGAAGAACTTGAGGAGTTCTATAGCCACGTAAAGACAATACCTGTTACCTGTTCATTGCTTTGTACCTATTTCAGGAAATCTAATTTCAGCTTAAAGGTATTCTGATTCAGAGAATTATCTAAAGCAATTCACTTTGTATGTGAAAGATTTCTTAATTTATAATGTGAAGCTATGTTAATTACTAATACATCTAATAAATCTTCTATATATATAAAAATGAAATGCTGTCCGTTCGTGACGACATAACTCACGAACGACTCGATGGATTTATTTGATTTCTTTTTTATTTGATTCGTCTTGGTTTCCATCAGGTTTATATGAAGAAAAAATTGGAAATTTTTACTAGAAAATTAGAAAAAATCATAAAAATCAAATTATAATTTTGTTTGGGAATATCATAATATGCTAGACAGCAAGACCATCTTTCGATTTGTAAGGACAAACCGGTGGAAAGTATTATAATGGCTTCGCAACTAACTAAAAACAAAGATCGAGAGAGGAGAGAATCACTGATTGTTACTTAGGACCTTTTGAGAAGATGTACAAAAAATGATAATACACTAGAGTCGCTTATTTCGCAATTTTTTACGGGGTTGTCGGAATTTGACGCGGTTTTCTAATATTTGATCAAAAAGGCGTTTCAAACCTAACTTTTCTCGCTTTTTGCAAAGTTTTTGAAAACTACGGGTTTTAACGTGGATTTGGGAATTAACTCGATTTTTTAAAGTAGTTTTTTTCCATCGCACACAGCGAGATGTAAATTCTAGATCAACAATAGAATAGGGCCTATCAACACTTGTAATCAAATATTCCTGAGCCCTTTTTCTCTTAAACCATAAGCCACCCACGCAAATCAATACCATAATAATGTAGGGAAAAGTTTCTCTACACGATGATGCTATAGATTGCGTGTGTAGCCTATGGCTTGCGAGAAAAAAGGCTCAAAAGTAAATGTTTACAAATGTTGATTAACCCTATTCTATTGTTGGTCAAGAATTGGAATGAAGGTCAATGGAAAGTGACGGTATTAGTTTATGTCTTTTGTGTTGAACTGACAGATGTGTAATTACGTTTTTGGTTACATTAGTATCGTTCGCTGTGTGATAAATAGTGTATCAGGACGATATTAAATAATAAATAGTGAAATCGACGATATTACTAGAATTCAAAAAACACAAACTAAGTTTCGATTTCAGTTAATTTTAATTAATATTGTTGTACAATGCCTCCAACTAGACAGAATAATATCGGTCGGCTGCTAGCTCAGTAAACTCTCGAATGAGACAAAGCGACGATCAGCGTGCAACTCAAACTGAATTGGATCGACAACGGATTTCACGGGTTCGAATAATGTGAGTGAAGAAGAAAGAGCAGCTCAAAGTACAAGCGATGGAGTTAGAAAGAAACGTAATCGGCATGTATCAGAAAGATCTGGCAACAACCGTGGCCAACATAACCTTATAAAACAATTACGAAGACAAGCCTACATTCCAGAAAATCTTGATGACAATGCGAATATATCAATCGCCATTGCATCAATGAGTGTAGTTTGTTATCATTGTAATACATTGAAGTTCCCAAATGAAACACCAGAGCCTTTGCGCTCATTTGTGTCGGGATCAGGAAGTGGTTCTAAACGTTTTCTGCAGAACATTCAGAGTTATAATGGTTGTTTTCAAATGACTTCTTTTGGCGCAACTCACATAATAATATTTAAAAGTTTTCTTGGACATTGAACCTTAAGGATTCAAAGAGTTTAAAAATTAGTAAATTATGAAATTGTGAAAGCGTCTATGGCCAAATTGACCAAAAAGCGAATTCAATGTTGCCACCGACGGACGCAGACCATCAATTTCTACAGATTTATTTCAAGGGAGATTAACTCAGCAACATTATTCCACCATGAAGCGGGACATTGTACAACAAGTGCAAGCAATGCTCATGAGCCCAATGGATTGATTCAAATGTTCAAGACTACTCTAGATCGACTGCTTGCGATTTGAGCTAATACCATAGTCTAACTCTACGATCAGTAGGTCCCGAACAAATACGATTTTTTGCTTGGCTCAGTCAGTACTAGCACACCGGTCCCAAGCTTGGTCCCAAGCTTAATAATATGCCCCTAATAATGAACTCACACGAACACACTCTCAAATATTCTGTCAAAAGAACTCCAACAGTGAACCAATTTCAAATCGCAAGTTGCATATTGATTGTTGCTAATACCTTCTTCAATTTTTCAATAAGTAGTTTAATTGTAAGCAGGACAACGTCTGCCGGGTCAGCTAGTAAATAAATAAATGACAACCCTTACCAAGCAAAAACCTATGAGTTGTCATTGACATAAACAGTATTTCGAAAAATCATATAACGTCATATTTGAATCGTCTTCAAATGATGAAGTTTGCAGCAGCAGATAATTTCTCATCTCCATGCGAAGCGCTAGGAGTGGACAGTAATTTTATTGCTAGAACAAATAGACATGAAGAGAAAGTGTTTTGATTGTTCCGTATAGGGCAACGGCAGGCTTTGAAATCGAAAGATACAAGTCTGAAAACGAGCGGAGGGCATTTGAACGGTAGTATCCGATCAAGCACATAACCCTTTGTCATACTACCCCATGCAGGATAGGCAAGGGGGGAAATCCCCTTGATTGACAAAAGGTTATGCAACCGATCGGAATCTTATACTACCTATTGCTTGTTTCTAGTTCTTGCGATTTGTCCCTCTCCCAATGGATTTGTCCCTCTCAAATGGATTTGCATCAATTTTTTTTTAAATTTTTCTATTTTTTCCATACCTTTTACACATTCTGTAACTATTCTTGACCTTCCTCAACACCCCTCTCCCCCGCCGAAAGATATACGAAGCCATGTTTGAATCGCCCTTCAAAATAGGAATATCCGAACTAGCAGTTATGAATGACTTTTACTTAAACGTACACTTTTAGGCCTGTTTTACTGATGCAAAGGCAAATTTAATGTTTTCGACACTTTTTAAATGTTAGTCTAGATGATTATTTATCTTACCAACTGTTCAATACATTCAATTCTTTATGACTGCTAAATTTAATTGGATTCTATAGGGGCGTTGAAGACCGTAACAAGAAGAGTTTACGCGATACACGGTAAAAAATGGCACATGAAAAAGTTTTTGTGAGAAAAACTTTTTTTTAATTATAAGTGCCCATCTTGCAATGTATGGCGAACTTTTAGACAATTATATTGCCTTTATTAAGAGAAAGTTCCGTACAATTTCAAGATAGCAATTTTCTGCAATCGACTACAAATTTTAATATATAAATTTTTAGTGTGTAAGAATTGATTTGACAATATTTACAGCTTGAAATTAGAAGAAAAATTAGTATTTTCCATTTAATTCCAACTACCTTTGCTTATCTTGACAGATATGTATTCCGTCTACAATGTGCAGAGTTCTTCAGTGTCTCGTCCTAATAACTCGACTTGACGAGACAAGTACGAGACAATGAAGAAGTCTGCACATTGTAGACGAAAAACGCGTATCTGTCAAGATAAGCAAAGGTAGTTGGAATTGAATGGAAAATACTAATTTTTCTTCTAATTTCTAGTTACAGGTATTCCACTAAACAGCTCAAACCCGCTAGGATTCAATTTTTGCAATTTTTTTTATAAAAGTTAGGAAAATTTACTAAAAGTCACCCATACATCACTTTTACATCACGTTAACATGAACCATATATTGTAAGAAAAACGTTTTTTCCTTAAAAGTGCCCATCTTGCAATGTAAGAATCGATTTTAAATTTTTTACAATTTTTTCATAAAAGTAAAGACAATTTTCTAAAAGTCACCGATACATTACTTTTTTGTGAGTCTTTTTATTTTTAAGTTATGTTGATTTAAAAAAAAATCGATCAAAAAACTTAAGCCCTTTTCAAATGGTAGTTCAGATAAATTTTGAAAAAAAAACAAAGTATGCAAAGTTGCTTGAAAAGACATAGTCTTAACTCCCAGAAAGTTTCATTGGATTCTGAGAGGGTGCTGCCAAAAACTGGATGAGTTGGCGTGAAATTCATCTTTAGCCAATTTGAATCTGAAATTACAGAACATATACTCTGCAGCTGTAGAACATTATTCAATAAAAAAATGTTAATATTTGGAAAGGAGTTATTTGCGCACAATTAAATTTGGCAAAAGGGTCTTGGTAGGGTATTTGACTTAATAAATTCATCGAGCCTAACTGGGGGCTATGTCAACCAATGTCCATCACACCTTAATTGTGACAGGATATTTGGTTTGCACCAAATCAAATATGGGTCATAAAACAATAATCCTAATCAATGAATGCAGTTGTGTTTTGACTCTACAGAAGAAGGAAAAAAGGGATGAACGTGGCCAACCGACCGATTAGAAGTGCTTCCGTGGATATTATTACGTGCCGCATCGAACCAATTTCCTGATATCCTGCTGCATCCTTTTACTTATCTTTGTTAGACGATGATACATGGTTTTCTTACAAACTGGCCAAATCTAAGGAAAGCGCTTAAATATTTACTAAAAATTTTCTTAGATTATTCTGTTTATTGAGAAAGCACCTTCTCTAACCTCGGTCAATGCATTTGTGAGGATACAGCGAATAATGTATTTAATCAACTTGAGTACCGCCCTAGGTTAACTACGGATACGGAAACAAAGTTTCCGACCTTCTATTTAATGCAAAACGCGTACTCATTATCGAAATTACTCCTAATGAGAAAGAAATTTCGCACCGGAAATTTCGCCAAACTGCAGCCATTGTTATCTAATTACAAACAGCTCACAATTAGCCAACGGGTTGATCATCCTCCCCTGATTGAGGAAATTTGAATTTCATCACTTATTAAGGAACTGGCACAAGATCAAATTAAAGCTGCAATCGTCGTGAGGGTGCCCTTTGTCTTCCCATCGTACGATAGCTTCTGGGGTTTTGTGGTTGTCTATAATTTCATCGTTACGCGCATAGCGTACCTGCACATTTTCTCTAACCGACGATAAATTTCGAGTTCAGCCCCGCTCGAAAACGGGGCCTAATTCTTGGTTACGATTAAAATATAATCATGGCTACGCACCGTTGTATAATGAATTCATTTTTCTTCTAACTAGCTACATGCGTCTCTGAAAATTAAAATATTTTCATAATCACCACCGGTTGGCCCATTGCATTGGCAGTTCCTATATCTCTGTGTGTCAGCCTCGGTATGAACACGCATGTTGAAAATATTCATATGTCTTACCCAACCGAGGCTACTCAGGAAGGTGCAACATTTTACACCCATGTAAAAAGCTTTTCCGATACCAGCCGGCGTCTTTCGTTGTCGCCGTCTTCGGCGTCAGCAGCAGCATGGCATATACGGTATATAATTAACCAATAAAATTCAAAATGACCGACGGATCCCTGCAGGGGGTCGATCGGAAGCCTAATAACAACAATTGAGATCTATTAGTCAGTCCTTACCAAGTTAAAGTGCTCAATTCTAATGACGATCATGAAAGGGCACAGCCCCCGTCGGAACGTCCCATCAGGTGGGGGACATTGTTAAAGGCTCATTAAAGTGTCCATTTTGCCGAAACTTCCTTCCTTTCAGGGACGTTCCGTGGGATGCTGATACGGTCGCTAAGTGGTCAAATTACTATGCTTTTGTTAGGTGCAATGGACAGATGCTTCCTTGTGTGTGATAAGCATCTGTTCCGGGAGGGCAAAACGGACATTGTATAGCAAATGGCTATTGTTGAAAATCTTTCGAATTCGGTAATAAAGGCTTAATAAGTCATTCATTACATACGCACCAGAACGGGACGTACCTCTGAAGTGTGGTCTTCTTCTTCTACCTTCTTGCTGGTCGTTCTAATGGGCTGTGATGGTTAAGCCATTAGGCTTCTGTCCCTTGCTTTCCTCGAGGAGATGCAAGAACTTATTGTTGCGGAACATAAGGTCCTAATAATGGACCCGGTGAATGGTTGAAGAATTATTTTGATGAGATAGACTGGACAAAGAATTACTGGGGATGTTAGAATAACATTTGACGCCTAATTCAATATTTCCATCAATAAATTATCTGATTTGGTTGAGATCGTAGAATGCGGTGCTTGAAGGAATATTTGAGAACTTCAAAAGACCAATCAAGAGTCCTTATCCAGTGTGACATGCATTAGGTAAAAAGTGATTGAATTTAAACCTCACAGAGCAAAATTTATCCTACAACCTCATCGACGAGAACGGCGACAGGAATATGGTTGTCATTGGACTTTTCAGTAGTGTGTATTTTGTATAGCTGCTGCAAAAGTACAACAACAAATAAACAAAAAGTAAAGATAAATTAAAGTAATTTTGAAGACGAGCTCTGCTAATTGGAGAAATCTAGACAAAATCGTCAAAAGGTCGATAGTAACAATTGTAAACAATGACTTAACACGTAAATTTCCTGGAAACGCCATGTTGCTAACATCTATATCCACTACACTGAAAATTTATTTTCGTAAATTTGCTTTCACTTGTTTCGTAAACATGGATTTTGTACATAGAACCAATGTCTCGTCATTTTTATACAACATTCATGTTGCTTGTCATCTAACAAAATGCTATCATTACAACTTCTTTGTACAATGCACAAAATGAATTTCGTGAAGACCAGCCGATCGTTGCTTCTCTTCGGTCATACTCATAAATGTTTGTGTTCCTGCTGGGATGATGGGAAGCATTAATTTATCCCAAAATAGAAATGAAAGCGCTGTCGAGTGTTAGAACCTTATGCACAATAATTTAGTTACTACTGAGGAGTCAACATGGTCTAGTGAGATCAACCATGGATCCAAAAACAGCTCTCCCTGAAAATGCAGGTTCGAATCCCATGTCACGAACAACTTCTCGTGATTGCGCTTTTTTTTTCAATTATATAGTAGATCTGTCGATAAAGTAGATCTGTCAGTCGTTCATGCAACCACCAGAGAGATGTTTCTTTTTTACTTGTAACTTGTAATTACTCGTAGCTCTTTATATTGTTTTCATAGAATGAGCGAATGTTCATTCTTTGTCAACAAATCTAGACACAATAGTCAAAAGGTCGAAAGTAACATTTGTATACAATGACCTCTAGCGTATTTTTCTTGGATCTGCTTGCTCCCACAACCAAAATAGCACCAGAAATAGATAGAGGGAGTTATTGCCTACCCATCAGTAGTGGATATAGATGTTAGCAACCAGGCATTTCCGAGGAATTTACGTTTTAAGTCATTGTTTACAATTGTTCCTTTCGACCTTTTGACGATTTTGTCTAGATTTCATTGACACCATCGTACACTGGGACCTATCCGAAAATAGACGGTCAAAAGCTTTTAAACACTTTTCCTGACAGTTTAGCGCTTTGTTGTCAATGCTAATGTTTTTAGAAATGTTATTTCACATTTTTGAAAATACTTATCAAAAGTTTTTCTTAAGTAGTACTTCACTTAAAATAAACTAACTTTGTGTGGGTACAAGATAAAAGGTTATGTCTTCAGCAAAGTTTTAGAACAATATACTTATCGAAACTTTGCTGTAAACAGTTAGTAGCTATATTGAAATCATTCTGATATATAATTGATTTTGTTTATAAACTGATTTAAAACATGTTTTCTACTTTTTTGTGGCTCGAACCTTAACAGATCGATTTAAAATATTCAAAAAAGTTATCAATATTATCAAAAAGCACAACTTTGCAGCAGACGTCAACTGTCTAAATGGCTTAATTTGAGTTTTTAAGCAGTTTTAAGTAAAAAAATACGTTTTCTTAACAAGAATATATCATACACCGGAAAACTTTTGCAGCCAAATTTTGCACAGTTTGGTCAACCAGCATATAAAGTAAAATGTATGAAAAATCGGCGCCGGGTATCATCGGATACATAAAGTTTTCGGGTTTTAAATTTCGATAAACTTTTACTAAATTACAAATATTTCGTCAAATCTGTGAAATTCTACCGGCATCCGTAATAATGGATTACAGAACGGTATGTTGTCAAGAATCCGGTATAATATTTCTGAAATCTGTGAATTCATATAAGTGTGCAGTACCTAGTGTTATTATCTCGTAGGTAATGGATTTTCAAGTTGTAATTAAAGCAATCAGATTTATTTAGCTGCTTTGAACGTATTCAATAATTACTGAATATGTAATTTGTGGTATTGCAAGTGTAACTAATGAACTTTAACTACACAATTTTGCCAGTAATTAATGCGTTTAAAGAAAGTACGGTATTATTAAGGTACTCAAAGCTGTAATTAATGTATTTGATTTTTCTTCATCCCTTTGTTTGTAGTTTAAATGATCCGATGAGCCGTCAAAACACATTTTCGATAAAAGCTCAAGATCTCCAAGAACTACATCAATTGTATTTTTTACTTAAAACCGAATAAAGCCATTCAGTCATATGACGTCTGCAGCAAAGTTGTTCGTTTTGATAAAATTGATAACTTTGTTGAACATTTTAAATCGACCTGGTAAGGTTTGAGCCACAAAAAAGTAAAAAACATGTTTTGAGTGAGTTTATAAACTAAATCAATTATATATCAGGATGCTTTCGATATAGGTACTAACTGTTTACAGCAAAGTTTCGATAAATATATAGTTCTAAAACTTTGCTGAAGACACTAACCTTATATCTTGCACCCACACAAAGTTGGTTTTTTAAAGTTAAGTATCACTTAAATGAAACTTTTGATAAGCATTTAAAAAAATGTGAAATAACATTTCTAGAAACATTTGCATAGACACCAAAGCGCTAAACTGTCAGGAAAAGTGTTTGAAAACTTTACTTACATTTTGACCGTAGTTACATTTATTAACATCATAATAAAGGGTGATACGGTCAAAATTTGGTCAAAGGAAAACGCGTGTAAATCGGTGAAATCGTTTATTTAAAAAATCAAATTAAATTTCTTTTTCAAGTTCAATTAATATAAAATTCAGGAAAAATATTCAGTTAGGCTTCCGCTTTTCCAAATCCGAATTGCCGGGCCTTACGCTTGACCCCTGCCATCAGATTTTGTACAGCCACCTTGTCCACCTTCTTCGCCGCAGAAAGCCAGTTTGCCTTGAACTGCTGATCGTCCTTAGCAGTTTTTTTGGTCTTCTTTAGGTTCCGCTTGACAATGGCCCAGTATTTCTCAATTGGGCGGAGCTCTGGCGTGTTGGGAGGGTTCTTGTCCTTGGGAACCACCTGCACGTTGTTGGCGGCGTACCACTCCATGGCCTTTTTACCGTAATGGCAAGATGCCAAATCCGGCCAAAACAGTACGGAACAACCGTGTTTCTTCAGGAAAGGCAGCAGACGTTTATTCAAACACTCTTTCACGTAAATTTCTTGGTTGACAGTCCCGGAAGCAATGAAAATGCTGCTTTTCAAGCCACAGGTACAGATGGCTTGCCAAACCAGATATTTCTTTGCGAACTTTGACAGTTTCGTGTGCTTGAAAATATCTGCTACCTTTCCCCTTCCTTTTGCCGTATAAAACTCCTGTCCCGGAAGCTGCTTGTAGTCGGCTTTGACGTAGGTTTCGTCGTCCATTACCACGCAGTCAAACTTCGTCAGCATCGTCGTGTACAGCCTCCGGGATCGCGCTTTGGCCGTCGTATTTTGTTTATCATCGCGATTTGGAGTCACTACTTTCTTGTAAGTCGATAGTCCGGCTCGTTTTTTGGCTCGATGCACGGTTGTAGACGATACACCCAGCTTATTTGCGGCATCTCGGAGAGATAGGTTAGGGTTTCGCTTGAAACTACCGGCAACTCTCTTTGTCGTCTCAGTGGCTTCCGGTTTTCGATTTCCCCCCGATCCAGACTTCCTGGCTGTCGACAAACGTTCCCCAAACACTTTAATTACATTTGTAACGGTTGATTTGGCAACTTTTAGCGATTTTGCCAACTTTGCGTGCGAGTAGCTCGGATTTTCGCGATGCGCGAGCAAAATTTTGATACGCTGCTCTTCTTGCTTGGACGGCATTTTGACAACTGAAGAGAGAATTCCAAAATCAAAATAGGAGCAACATTCTACACACACACACCTTCAAAATGAGGGGTGTTCAGGTTTTTTAAATGCAAAATTGAAAGAAATACGTCAAGTTGATATTGACCAAATTTTGACCGTATCGCCCTTTATGTATAATTCTCGAGTAATTCATGTTAAGGGTCTAAAAGCCGTTTGTAAACAATGACTTTTAATGTCGATTTCACTTGAATCTTAAACCATTCTCGTAAAATGAAAGCAGTATCTGGTAGAAGAATGTTAGTTTTACCATATGAAGTAGCTAAATATAGTAGGATTCTCGTGATTCGTGAGAGATTAACGTTTAAAGTCATTGTGTGGAAATAGCCATTAGGCCCTAATCATGAATTACTCGAAAATGTTTCTATTTACGTTTATATAATTACCAAACTACATTTACATATGTGCATTTACATATGCTTATTAACATTTATATTGCCATTAGCATATTAACGTATGTAAATAAACACATGCAAATAGCTGAATGTAAATATATCAAGGTAAATATATTAATGTAAATAAATAAATGTAAGTAAACAAATGTGAATATGTCAACATAGATAAACAGACATAACACTTGCAGTGTCCTGCATCGATAATGCATTAAACGGTCAATTTAAATGTTTCTTAGTTGGTATCGCCTCTGGTAGCGCGTATACTCGATTTCTTTACGTTTAACGTAAACACACTACCGCCATCTGTTCAGCTTTATCATCCATCACAGTGTGCTCAACATATGGTGTTAGTTTTTTTTTTAATGACGATCATTTGTAGTGCAAAATGTTCGATTTGTTATGTCTGCTTGTCTGTGATATAAATGTTAATATATTAACGGAGATGAAATAATATAAATATGTAAACATTTTCATAAAAAACGCAGATTGATAATTGTTGATGTTGCTGATCGAAAATTATGCAGAAAAAATGCAAAACTACCAATTTTAAAACGAGGTATTTTTTCTCAAGGGGACAAAAGGGGACAAACAATTTTGCATAGATCTTATAGATGGAAGTTTGAACTTTCAGTTCACGTACTCTGGGTTTGCAAATATTCGCAAATAAAGAAGTAAGATATCTTGCAAAAATGTGTTTTTGTTTACCCTTCAACCCCTCCAACTTTCTTAATACGATAACTAGCAACTACCTTCTATCTTCAAAATGTGCGTCATGTTATACCCTTAAAGTCATTTTTGAAATAAAAAAGTTACAGCTAAAAACCTGTTTTTTTAAGTCTCACCCTAAGGAAAGTAAGAAAAACTGTTATAAGGAGTGTATCGAATATAAGCTATCCACATACATTTGCGTTGTACGCATGTATTTGTGATGGTTTTTTATGCTCTGAACACTGCATGTTGTGCGTTTGACTGTCAGCTTTCTTTTTTTTACTTGTTTGTGCGGTTCAAATTCTGCGTTTTCAAAATGTCGCGTATTGAAAAGGAAGTGAAAACTAAGGTTCTGGACACATGGCTAAGTGAGAAGGGTATTACTATGCGAAAATTGGCGAAGCGGTTTGGAATTCATCATGCGAGTGTTAAAACCATCATTAATAAGTTTGAGGAACACTATTCTTTGGATCAGCTACCAGGAAGAGGCAAACAACCCGGTTCATCCAACCCGAAACTGGAGTAGAAAGTGGTATCTCTAATCACGAAGAACAAATCAATGTCAATACGTGATTTGGCCAAAAAAGCAGGAACGAGTGTCGGAATGATCCAGCGTATCAAGCGGCGAAACCACCTGAAGACCTACAAGAAGCAGAAAATCTCGAAACAAAGTGCAGAACAGAAGAAGCGAGCAGCAACAAGGGCCCGGACATTGTATTCGCGTCTTTTGCAGCGTCCGGATGCATGCGTTTTGATGGATGATGAGACCTATGTAAAGGAGGACTCAAAAACCCTTCCAGGTCCACAATACTTCACTGCCGTCGTTGGGGAGGATGTGAGCGATGCGGACAGGTCGATTCAAGTGGAGAAATTCGGTCGAAAGGTACTGGTATGGCAAGCAATATGTTCCTGTGGTTTGAAGTCAACCATTTTGTACACTACCGGAACTATAAATGCGGAAATCTATCGATCTGAGTGTCTCCAGAAGAGATTGTTGTCTTTATATAAGAAGCATAGTACACCTCCACTATTTTGGCCAGATTTAGCGTCGGCTCACTATGCCAAAAACCACTCTCAATTGGCTTGCGGAAAAGGGTATAGATTTCGTTGAGAAAAATATCAATCCACCAAATTTCCCTCAGCTTCGACCCATCGAACGTTACTAGGCAATCGTGAAGAGGGTCTTCAAGAAGACTGGTAAAGCAGCTGGGAACATGCAGGAGTTCAAAAAAAATTTGGGCTCAAGCGTCCAAAAAATGCGATGCAACACTTGTCCGGAACTTGATGAAGAGCATTCGATCCAAAGTTCGAAAATTCGTGAAGGAATAACTTAAATTTCATACGGTCTTCATTATGTTCAAGTTTAACCTCGTACAATAAAGGATCAATTTTTTGTATGAATAAAATATCGGTTTTCAACATAATTTGAAAGAAAGTTTGTGGATAGCTTATTTTCGATACACTCCTTAAAACGATACGTAGATGAGATAGAAGTAAAATTTTTTCAGCGAAGTTTCATTAAATTAAAATATATACAATTCTGTCAATGCAAAAATCCTCTAAGTTTTAAGAATAAAAAGTTAAATTTTTTATTATGAATATAAAAGGACCACCCTAAGCACCATCCATACCAAAAGATAGATCTTGTTTTTTAAATAAAATCTCTCGAAGAAATGACATGTCTAAAGTTAATGGTTTTCGAGTTCTCGATTTTTGTCGCGAAATTTGTCCATTCGTACCATAGTGCAGTGTCGTTTTGTAGCGGTTGGATTGCTTTCGGCTTATGTTTTAAAACTTTTGCCACCTTCTAGAATGGCCTCGAGTGGTCGCTCATTTAGACAATATTTTTAGAAAACTGTTGATTCTTCATCGCCTTCATTCGATGAATTTGATGGTTGAGAATGCAGAGCTCCTCTTTCTTCAGAAGGCATCCGGTTTGTTGGAACTGTCGGCGAACGGTGTTCCGTTGTTGGATTAGTTGACGAGTGTAGCGGTCAATCAATACTGGTGTATTGCTTTCTCACCGGTAACCACCGGATACAGGCTCCCTCTACGGCGTGGATAGTTTCCTCGAATATACCCGGTTGGTTTTCGATGGCTTCGACTGATGAAACGTCCGGGTTGTTAAGAAGACGAGAGTCCACCAGGTGACTGAAAGCTATCCAGTCCAGACGGTGGAATTTGAGTTGGGTTACAGTCCTTAGCTCGTGATGGGTGATCGGCTTCGAGAGTGCCAAGACGGATCCCTAGTAGCACACATGTTGCTATTATGTTGAGAAGACATGATTATACCTTTGTTAGTCATAATCAAGTTGCTGCAACTAATTTTGATCGTGGTGTGCTACTTGGGATAGGAACACATTTAGGGTGGATGTAATTCCAGCTGGGGATAGAAAGGTCGGATCGTCTGAAAAGTGAATAGCACACGTACCTGAGCTATGATGATTATCCAAAAGGTTGCCGTTTTTGTTGGTCGAATGATTTTTCCACAGGGTATGGCGAGCATTGAAATCACCGGCTACTATTAAACGAGATCGGTTGCTGGTGAGTTGTTTAAGGTCTTTCACGAAGAGCTGTGAAGTGCCATTGCAGTCCGCGCACTGCCGGGGCATGTAGACGGCAAATAACGTGATGTCTCCAAAGGGGGCGAAGATTTTCTTGCCGATGTTGGCTTCAATGACGCTGGTCTTTGGGTGCGGCAGAATCTCGTACCGGATACCTTGTATAATGGCAACAATCACACCACCCTCACTTGCGTTGGAACGATCTAGCCGAACGATGATGTATTCTGGGAGCGAGAAGTTGATTTTAGGGTTTAGCCGGGACTCCGAAGTCACTCCCACGTCGGTATTTCGCTGCGCAAGGAAGTTTCCCAGCCCAATCTTTTTCACGGATGGTGCGGGGTTCAATTGACCACATATTTGCACACCATGTAACCTAGAACCTCCACCTCCACCGATTTTGTCCTGTACCGTAGAAGTCTTCCACGGAACTCCGTAAAAATGATCCACAACTCGGCTGAGCTATAGAGCGCACCTTCATTTTCGTCGGGAGGGAAATCGGTTGGAGCAGCTGCCACCCCAGCTATGATGCGAGGGTCGGTGCCACGAATCTTTGAATTCCGGTGGCTGCCGAACTGTTCGGCAGTGTAGGATAGTTTTCATTACAGCAGAAGCTAGCGGGAACTTGCTTAATTGCTTTCGGCCCTTCTGGTTGGACGTAGTTTGATGCCGTATTCGAAGAAATTCGGCTCGTTTCGGGCAGTTACGGCCCGTAGCTGGGAGAGCACCGCCACAGTTGGCCGGAGCATCCCGTCGTCGAGGTTTTCCGTGTCGTGGGTTCCACCGCAATCGTTGCACCTTTTACTTAGGTGACAGTTCCGGGTATCGTGACCGTGGTACAGGCAACGCATACACTGCGTTACATCCACGCGCTTATTTTGGTACGCCTCGCAGCGTACCAAGATCTGTCCTATCTGCCTGACCTCCCGCAGTTTGGTCAGGTACGTGTATCCTTTGGTGAAGTGTACAAAATAGAATGCCTCATCCAAAGTTGCGTATTCGCCCTTTCGTCGAATCACGTGCACAGCTTTGGCATCGAGGTCATGTTCCTCCTTCAGACAATTGATGAGGATTTCCGTTGCCACCAGTAGGAGACCTCGTAAAACCACCCGGTAGGGCCGATCGGAAGACTTGTCATGCGTGTAGTACTCGAAAGTCTGTTCTTCGAGGGGCTTACGCACTTTGATGTAATCGTTAACTGGAATGATGATGATGTATGTCCCAGTCCAATTTTATGGACAGGGTATTTGGAGGTGCCAAGAATTCTTCTAAAAACGTTACCCTGTCTGATATTGCCTCCACCTTCAAATCATTGTCTTCTGATTCACGTTTTCCCGCTTCAAAAGTCATACTCTGCCTACAACCGAATATCAGATTCATTAGAAGAAAAATTAGTATTTTCCATTTAATTCCAACTACCTTTGCTTATCTTCGACAGATACGCGTATTTCGTCTACAATGTGTAGATTTCTTCAGTGTCTTGTCGAGTTATTAGTACGAGACACTGAAGAAGTCTACACATTGTAGACGAAATACGCGTATCTGTCGAAGATAAGCAAAGGTAGTTGGAATTAAATGGAAAATACTAATTTTTCTTCTAATTTCTAGTTACAGGTATTCCACTAAACAGCTCAAACCCTTTAGGATTCATCAGATTCATGTTAATTTTCAACATGATTTTTCCGGCGTATTTCAACGTATTTGTGTGTTATTAATATGCAATGATCAGATGTATGTGTGTGCGTAAATATACATGATTTCTCGACAATGAAAGCCTCCCGCACAACCCCACCCTTCTTTTAACTCCAGTTGTCTATCAAGGTAGCATGAGTTCTCAGCATCTTCTTATGTTGACATCTTATCAACACTTCTCTTACACTTACTGATCATAAGGACCTGGCCAGGTGTTGTACAAAGAGATCGATGGATGAAGAGCCTGTCATACCCAAGGCAGTTCTTTTGGCGCTTCCATCGTCTCTTCAACAGCCTGTATATGGTTGGAAAATGCTATGCTATGTGAACTTATTTTTGTTCAAACTGGAAAGACTCTCAAAAGCTGAAATGCGGAACCCAGGGAAAATTTGCCAAGATTTCTGTGCAATCGTACAACCCGTCAACAAGTTCAGACCGTAGGTGGTGCTCCTTTTGCTGACCATCAGTGAAATAGAGATTTGGAAGCCACTGTTTTTTGCTTAGGACTTGTTGTAAATGAGAAGATTTACAAAGGCTTGCCAGGAAGTACTATTCGGAAGATGATGTGGCGTTTTGGTCGGAAGGAAGGAAATTTATCTGAGCGACTGCCTACAAAAACGTCTACTGCCTTTCCTGAAGCGACACAATTGTTCCGCTTTTTTTGGCCGCATTTGGCATCTTGCCATTATCGAAAAAAGGCCATGAAGTTGTATACTGCCAACAACGTTCAACTGGTGCCCAAGGAAGAACCCTCCCAACACGCCAGAGCTCCGCCAATCGAACAATATTGGGCCATCGTCCAGCGGAACCTTAAGAAGACTCAAAAAGCTGTTGTGAGCGAGAAACAGTTCAAGGCAAACTGGCGTTCTGCGGCGACTATACAAAACGAAAGACCCGGCAATTCGCATTCGGTAAAAAGGAAGCTTAGCTGAATATTTCTCCTGTATTCTGTATTAACTGAAGTTGAAAAAAAAAAGAATTTTACTTATTCATAAAAACTTTGATCGACTCACACACATTACTGTTTGACCAAATTTTGATCGGAACACCCTTTATTCCAATAATTGGTGTAGTTAAAGTAACTAGTAAAGATTTTACTTGAAAAAAAGCGAACACAATGGTTTGCTGGTTACTGATTGGCTAGTGGGTAACATCTTATGAAATGAAATGAATTTATGAAATATTTTGACTGAAATTAGCTAAGAGTAAAAATAGTGTAATATCTACGTTGGAAAAATGTCTTCACAATCTGTCAAGTGGTTGTCACGTTGGAATCGGAATAAAAGCAGATTTGGGAAAAAAAATCATCATTGCATCATTCTTGAGCAGATAAGGAAGAAGAAGGTGGCCAAATCTCCAAAATTTTCTTTGTTTGGTATAGAAAGCTCTCAGTGAACAAATGTGGAAGTACTAGGCGATCGAATTTTTTTCTGGCGCGAGAAGGTATTCTGGTAGTACACTGAAGTTTTGTTTTACACGGTTTTTTTACGCGTTTTTTACGCGGTTTTTTTTACGCGATCCGCGTAAAAAAACCGCTGATTTTAAAAACCGACGTAAAAAAAGGAAGGTCAAGGAAATAAAAATTATATTTCATATTCATATTGAAAGAATGTGATCATAAAAATGCATTGGTGGTGGAAAAACATGGTTCCAGTAACATTGGCCAGCGGGAATCTGCTACAAATGTATAGAGGTTGTTAATTCAATGTGCGAGCAAAGCAGTCCAGAGTAGTTATAGAGAGTTTTTGTCTTCGGCAAAATTTCTCAGTGTGTCATTCGTCGTCTTTTGACATTATCATATTAGTTACAAATCATGCTACAGTGATGGCGCTGCAGTCCATCTTTTCTAAATTAAGCGCTAGAGAAATGCCGTCTTTGGCAAAGTTTTTCAGTATGTTGTTTGTCGTCTTTTGATATTATCATATCTGTTCCAAATCATGCCGCAGAGATGGCGCTGCAGTCTATCTTTTCCAAATGAGGCGCTAGAAAAATGCCGTCTTAGGCTAACTTTCTCAGTATGTTGTTGGTCGTCTTTTGATATTATCATATCTGTTGTCCTGCAATCATGGTATATTGAAATTGTTTTTTTTTTCAATAGTTCCACTTGTTAAATTTAAAAAATACATGAAGTGCGGTTACCCACCAAATTCAAATGGTTGTCACTCTGGCAAATATTGGCCGATTTTACTCTTGTTTTCACCGTTAGGTTCAAAAACTCGTTTGCTTCATGGAAATTGACAGCAACGTCCATTTGGATTCATCTGGTTCCCGCAAATCCGGGTTTCCGGCGCTGAGGTTCGGTACGGAGACACTATTTGGGAATATCAAGTGAATTTCTGTCAAAACCTTTGGAATAATTCCTTAAACTACATTTATATTCCATATACCTCAATATGCCAACTTGTCCCCAGACCGGTTATCCGGAACAGGTTCCCAGAAGGCCTAGAGTGGCCACGAACATATATAGAAGCAAACCCCAGCAATATGGGTATCAATATTCATGAAATTTCTTCAGTAAGATATCAACATTTTGTGGCCATTTGACGACGTGTTGTCAGACCGGTTATTCCGGAACAGGTTCGAGTGGCCATAAATATTTTCAAAATAAAACCTCGGCAATATGGGTATCAAAATTCATGAATTTTCTTCAGTAGGATATTTGTCCACAAACCAGTTTTCCGGAATAGGTATTCGTGAGGCCTCGAATTGCCGTGAACCAATTCAGAAGGAAACCCTAGCAGTATGGATATCGAAATTCATGACATTTCGTCAGTAAGATATTTCTCAACGTTTTGGGGACATTTGATGATTTGTCTTCGGACCGGCCATTCCGGATCAGATTCCCGTGAAGCCTCGAGTGACCATATACAAATTTAAAAGGAAACCTTGGCAATGTCTGGAATACGGAAAACTGTACTGGGATGACCGTTACGTTGATAAGTCGTCAGATGTCCATAAAACGTTGAGAATATCTTAGTTAAGAAATTTCATAAATTTTGATACCCATATTGCCAGAGCTTTCTTCTAAAAATATTTATGGCCAATCGAAGCCATACAGAAACCTGTTCCGGAATGACCGCTCCAAGGACAAATCATAAGATGGTCACAAAACGTTGAGAAATATCCTACTGAAAAAAAAGTCATGAATTTTGATACTCATATTGCCAGTGCTTCCTTCTGAATATGTTTATGGCCACTCAAGGCCTCACATGAACGAAATAAACATTTCAGGTACAAATAATCAAATGTTCTTTAAACGTTGACAAATATCCTACTGACAAAATTTAATGAAATTTTGATACCCATATTGCCAGAGTTTCCTTCTGAAATTTTTATGGCAACTCAAAGCCCCACGGGATCCTGTTTTGGAATAATCAGTCCGGGGACAAATCATCAAATGGTCACAAAACGTTGACAAATAACCTACTGAAGAAAATTCATGAAATTTGATACCCATATTGCAGGGGTTTACTTCAAAAAATGTTTATGGCCACTCGGGGCCTCACGGAAACCTGTTCCGGAATGGCTGGTTCAGGGACAAATCATCAAATGACCACAAAAAATTGACAAACATCCTACTGAAGAAATTTCACGAATTTTGATACCATATCGTCAGGGTTTACTTCAGAAAATGTTTTTGACCACTCCAGGCCTCACGGGAACCTGTTTCGGAATGACCGGTTCGGGGACAAACGGTCACTCCAAGGCCTACTTGTCTGGTGAACTCAGGAACAAAGGCTTGAGAAAATTTCAAGCAGTTCGATATACATATTGTTATGGTTCCATTGAAAAATGCCTATGACCAGCCACGGACCCTTGGGGAACCTCCTCCGGGCTGGCCACTTGAAGTTTCATACATCCGATGAACCCAAAACAAGAAAAGTCAATCTGCTGAAGAAATTTTAAGAAGTTTGATACCCATACTGCTGGATTTCTATTAAAATCCACGATCAGTATCATTACATCAGGACATGCCCGTGAAAATCCGGATTTACTTGAATTCAGAGTGTTCGAAATGGTTCATCGTGATAATAACATGATAGAAGAGAAAATGTTCAATCCAAGGAGTCCAAATCTGTTGAAACCGGTTGAAAATTGCCGGAGATGTATGCATTTTAGTTTTGTGGGTACCCGGGTACGCTGTCGGCCTGTTAAGGGGTAAAAAAAAGTTGCAACCCCTCCCCCATTCCTTCTTGCTCGAAAATTCAGTTTACCCCTGTAACCACCGTCATTCTCTTGGATCTGGCAGAGTTTCAACTTCCTACGATCAAAAATCATTGAAATATCGCGAATTGAAATCCAAACAGGTACCCGAGTACTCTGTCGGACACGCAACGGTTAAACAAAATTTCAACCTCATGTGCCTGAAATTAACCTGATAAGAAAATATCAGTGTTCTATCTGTAATATACATGCTTGTCATGCTCATCAGCCATGGTCAGCTTGAGATATCACCACCTCTCTGCGTTGGCATTTCCTCCAAACACTGTGCTATATAACTAGATTCAATCGCCAGCTCAAGCCAGGTCTAAAACCGGTGTGGAATTAAAACTTAAAATTTCGTATGACTTTTTACAATGACAGCAAACAATATTTGTGGGATTTCAAAAAAACTACATATAATAATTTTTAAACAACAATTTTGCTTGTTCTAAAAAGTATTGTATAAATATAGTCACTTGGCGCCGCAATCTAAATTGCCAAATCGTGCTCTAGGAAGGTGTTGTCTTTAACAAAGATGTGTATATAATAAAGGCATTCAAAATAATCACGTTAGATCCAGATCGTACCTCAGAGATGCCGCTGCCATATTTGCGGCATAATTTAGATCTAATATGACAATGTCAAAAGACGACGTATAACATACTGAGAAACTTTGCCGAAGACGAAAACTCTCTACAACTACTCTGGACAGGTTTGCTCACACATTGAATTAACAACCTCTTTCCATTTGTAGCAGATTCCCGCAGGCCAATGTTACTGGAACCATGTTTTACCACCACCAATACATTTTTATGACCATATCTTTTCAATATGAATATGAAATATAATTTTTATTTCCTTGACTTTTTTTTACGTCAGTTTTTGAAATAACGCGGTTTTTTTTACGTCGTTTTTTGAAATAACGCGGTTTTTTTTACGCAGTACCATTACCGTCGTAAAAAAATACTTCAGTGTATATAGCTTCGGGCACGTCCTTACAGCAAATGGTTTTCCACTACACTCGGCTGATTATCGGAAATTTCCACCGTCAAATCTACATCACTCTCACCGTTGGTATTCGAACTTGAATAGCACATCAATACAGACAGAGCACCTTTGTCAAAATTAAATGGGAGCGTTGCTGGTTGAAACTTTTTGTTGGTATTCGTGAAGCCAATCGGCGAAAGCTTAATGTACAACATATGGTCTTTTATATTTAAGTAAGAAAGTGTATTTATATTTTTCAGGACAGTCTTTATATTTTTTCTCAAGTGCAGTCTTTATTTGCCAATAAATATACGAACGAAAATTCGTTCAACTAAGTTTTTCATCTTGCATATACAACATTGTGAAACGGGACTTCAAATCTCGTCGTAAGACACAAAATTAAGAATTTGGACCCTTTACCATGAACCTCCTTGCAAAAAAACAGCCAGACATTCAACCTCCTTGAAAAAGCTAACCCCTATCTCCGTCATATCAACTGCAGTTCCTGTGGATTGCTGCTCAGTACATCATCCAAAAAGATACGCAAACAAATTGAACAATTTCGGAAACAAATTGTATGTTTTTATTGCAATTATCTGGCTGTGGGTAATTGCTGTGTATCTTTCCAGACCGGCCGCAGCACTGCAAGTCTGGAAGTGTGCACCACCACGACCGCCATTAAATCGAACTAGAACCAGGTGTATACAGCCGAATACTGCGAAGAGGGGAGGGGGGACTTCCAACCGCTGCTCGCAAAATGAAGCATGATACAAAATTGCAACTGCCATCATTTGCCATCCTTCCGGTTTGGTTCAAAATCGTCCGTCTAAGTGCGGTTTGTTGGTTGGCTTTGACTCACCCGTCGTCGCGGAGGTTCCGAACGAACCTTTCGATTGGTTCGACGACTTACCGGTGCCGTCGAATGCAAATTGAAAATCTAGATAAATTCAGCGCAATTGTCTTATTATCTACTTTTAGCGACGGAAATTGCTCGAAACGACATCTTCTCTCGCTGGGGACTTGGCGAACAGATACACATCACTAATTTATTTACGGTACAGCAATCAATTTACTGCACGTTTACTTGCAGGAATATATGCAAAACAATCTTCAATTGATTCAAAGTGACGTTCATTTCTATGAACTCCCCTAGACACTGCAAACCCAGACTGATTCGTCAATTTTATATGCAACATTTGCGGAGTAATATTCATCGCTGGTGCACACATATTTATCCAAGAAAAAGTCTGCATTTCCACTGCCTTCCATGAATGTGTACATATGCGTGTATAATTTGTTGTTGTTTTAGTTGAGTGTTTTATTCAAATAATAGGCAGTTATTGAGGCCTCCGGGACGTTCCCAGGTCTTATCGAGCAGAACACGTCCATCATCGTTTTGCCACTGCCGGCCGCTGCCGCCGTCACTCGAGTGGTTTTATTTATTTATAACCCAACATGGGATATGGTAGGCCGAATTTGCACTCAAGCCCTACTGATGATGGCACGGGATAGGGCCAGAACGCACGCACATTTTTATTTTTCGCAAGCCAATAACAGGGGAGAGAAAACCATCGGTTGTTCTGCAAATAAAACAATGAAACCAAATGTGTGGTAGCCTCGAGGGAGGAACGTGAAGTGCTGAGAAGTTTAGCTTTTTAACGGCTGACATATTGATGGGGGAGAACTTGAGCAAATAGAGAGTCCTCGTTCATGCAATGCCGTGGACTGCTTATTTTTGCATTGTCCAATACAGTCAACACTTCATTCCTCGATGTCGCTGTCGGTCTCCAACAATCAATGCGATTTAAAATTGGTTCACTGTTTTCGAAACCCTTATTTTTCTCTGTTCGGGACATAAACCGACCACTAATTTGATCTCTTATAGTATATCCTACATCCTTTGCTTAGTGCATGTTGAGTTACTTCATCACTATTAAGAAATGATGAAGTATTTGGTGCTGTTGTCATTGTTTGTATTGTTGGCAATAAATCGAGTTTTATTGAAAGTTTTCGTAACTGAGGAGTGATAGCACTCTTAAAAGCGCGCACCTTTATCAGTCAAAACCGGATTCATTGCAAACAAAACAAACAATGACTCCGATAATGACCATGCATCATAACCCTAACCTTAACCAATTCAAACTATAGAACATTAAATAGAAAATGAAAATTCACGTAAATGAAAACCCACCATGTTTTCCTTATTCCAAGCTCATCTTCGGTGGTGCAATCCGAGTATTGTCACTTTTCACAAGACATCACAAGACATAAAATGTAATAAGGACTACAGGGTGGCGCACAGCAAATTGCATCACGGAAAAAAAATGCCGTAGAAAGTTACCCATTGGGTATTTTCTCTTGAACATTTGGGTAGAAATAGTTTAGAGTGTTTTTTTGTTGTCGTTTTTTTTATTGCTGTCAGTTTGTCGAAAAGTGGAAAAAATGGCGCAACGTTGCGAATTGATTTTGTGCAATTACCTGGAAAATCCTCAACTCTATCATCGGACCATCGGAAAACAATTCGGAATCGTGCAGTCAACGGTGAGTCATGAGCTTTAACGTTAATACGAAACTCTGAGCATCGAACGCAAGGAGAAATGTAGTCAGAATGAATGTTCTATCAGTGATCAGGATCATAAGCGTGTCGTGAAACCGTTTATAGTCCCAATGCCAATGGAGAGTCCCAATGCTTCGACCAGGGATGTGGAAAAAATGTTGAAACGGTCCAAGTCTTTTGTTCAGAGAGCCAAGGACCGGGAGGGACGTATAAAGTGCAGATGGCTCCACACATAAAATACGGTGGAAAAGTCACACCCCGGACACTGTACGACCCAGATGCTGAAGAAGCATCATTGTCACATCATGGATGTTGAGACTTACGTCTAGGTAGACTTCCGGTAGATTTCGGGGCTACTGTTCTTCACCGCCCAGAACAAGTTTGATATTCCGGAGAAAGTAAGGAAGCAGAAACATTCAAACTTTGCGAAGAAATACATGATTTGGCAAGCAATCCGCTCTTGTGGCAGACTGGGACTGCAAACGGGAAGATCTACCTCAAGAAGTGTCCACAGAAGCGTATGCTTCCTCTGTTAAAGCAACACGAGGGCCCCACCGATCTTTCGGCCTGATCTAGCTTCGTGCCACTATTCAAATGTTGTCCTGGAGTGGTGAAGTGGTGACATCGTACGGCTGAGAGTTGAAATGTTTTCAGAGGATGCAATGTTCGTCATCGATTTGTACTTGCTTGGTAGGGCTCCTTTGGCCGAACACAGGGTCAGGAGGACTGAAGAACGCTGTTTGCATTATCTCGACTGTGTCGGGGGGCTCAGGAGCTTCCAAAAAGCCATAAGATGTGCGTCCTGGGATCGTTGTTATTACTTGGTGCGCAGCGCTTGACATGCTAGAGCTGCAAGGCAAGAGAACGTCAGAGCAGAGAATGCGCTTATTAAATGGGTACTTGCCTAGAAGGGCAATTTGGAAGTCCCCGTCTCCAGCACTGAATACTGCATTTCTAAAGGGCTCGGGAATCAGCGCGACTATGCCAGGTGGATAGGGGGCTTCCGAAACGCCTGATACGTTGCGTCCTGGGATGAGTAGTGTTGGTTGAGTTAATGTAGCGGTATTGTGTGCAAATGGTTCGGAAGACGTGCAGCAAATCCGTTTTTTCGGTTCTGTTCGAATATGCGAACCGTGACACCTTCAGGCCAGTACCAAGAATCACCGACAATGTTAGAGGCAGATTAACATACTGTCACTTTGAATAAGACAAACGACAGATCCTGTATGTTTTTTTTCGCGGGGAGCTAGCTTAGTCACCTGCACTAAAAATGAATCCACATTGCAAATATCAATGACATGCCGTTCGACGTCGTCCATATCCTGATCAGGATCAAATGGACTCACATAGGATCAAATGGAGTCACTGTTTGCAACTTTTAAATTTGGAACATTGAGAGCGGCATGGCGGTCGGCGTGAGTTTCGCCATTCTCATTGAGCAACTTTTGGTTTGCTGACTATGACGGTACGGCCAAATTTTCAGTTAAAGATATTAGAAATTGACAAAGTTAGAGAAGGTTGAACATGGAGTTTTTGGAAGCAAAATTTTGCTCGGCTTGTTTTTTGCTACTGAGTGTACATCATCTAGAAAACCGTCAGTTTCTTACCAGCTTAAGAAGTTCGCTAAAATTTTGCCTTTGTGTATTTTGCGTTTAATCGCTTGTACCGGAGAGCATGTCTTCATCAGCTCTCTCTCACAGCTAGGCTTGTTGCCAGAATGTGATGTTGAACATTGAGTTAAATTTATTACATACTAGCTGAACCCGGTGCGAGCCTTGCAACGCATAGTCGCAATGAATGAAAAACTAATAGAATTTATGGTTTTTGTTCTGAATGAATCTGGTTAAAATATTTTTGTTTGTTTGTGTGTGTTATTTGTGCAAAAAAAAGGTTTGTGTTATTTATTTAACCCTTGGACCGGTAGTTTCTACCGGTTTTGCTTTCTGCGTAGAAGCATTTCAAAGACAAACGAAGCCGTATCCTGTCAGTTTGTACGTAATTTTCTCTTGCAATTCTTGACGAAAAAGGGGTTCAAACTTCTATCAGAATATACTTCTTACCCGAGAAATACACATTTTGTTTTTAAGTTGCATGGATAATACTCATGTTTGGTTCAAATGTCTATTTCATTGGTTTTAGAGCCCTCCTTCACCCTCTCCAGATGGACGGCGCCTTGAAAAAAATCCTGCCCAAATACCCCCACATGCCAAAGTTGGTTCCATTTGAAGAACTCCAATTCCAAGAACTCGAGCTTTGCAGAAATTTGTGTTTAATTTGTATGAAAGTCCTCCCCTTCCAGGCGGGGAAGGAGCTTCGAACCATCATAAGAACCTTCTCTGGCCTCAACAACCCCTACATATAAGTTTCCATAATAGTAGGTATGATTCTCATGTTTGGTTGACATTTGTGTCTAATTTTCATGAGAGCCCACCCCTTCAAGAGAGGGGAGGAATCTTAAACCTCCATAAAAACATTTCTTGGTTCCGAAAACCCCCACATCCAAAATTTGGTTCCACTTGTTTGATTAGTTCTCGAGTTACGCAGAAATTCGTATTTCATTGGTGTGGGAGCAGCCCTTCCAAATGCGGGAGGGGTCTCGAACCATCATAAGCACCTTTCTCGACTCCAAAAATCCCTGCACTAAAATAGTCATACCTGTTGGGATAATTCTCATGTTTGGCTCAAATTCGTGGTTTGTATGAGAGCCCCTTCTTTCAAAGAGGAGGGGGGTCTCAAACCACCGTAGAAACATTTCTTGCCTACAAAACCTCCACATGCCATATTTGGTTCCATTTGTTTGATTAGTTCTCGAGTTATGCAGAAAATAGTTTTCCATATGCATGGGAGCCCCCCTTTCTAAAGGCGGGAGGGGTATCGTACTATAATAAGATCCTTTCCCGGACCCAAAAACCCCTGCATACAAATTTGCATAGCGGTAGGGATAGTTCTCATGTTTGGTTTAAATTTGTGTTTCGTATGTAAGGTAGCCCCCCTTTTCAGAGTGAGGAGAGTTCTCAAATTACCATAAAAACATTTCTTGCCTTCAAAAACTCACCCATACAAATTTTGGTTCCATTTGCTTGATTAGTTCTCGAGTTATGCAAGAATTTGTTTTTGCCTTTCTAGAGGCGGGAGGGCTCTCGAACTATCATAAGATGCTTTCCCGGACCCAAAAACCACTGAATACAAATTTGCAAAGCAGTAGGTATAGTTCTCATGTTTGATTGAAATTTGTGTTTCATTTGTATGAGAGCCCCCCTTGTTAGAGGGAGGAGGGGCTTTGAACCACCATAAAAACATTTCATGCTTTAAAAATCTCGTCCATTCCTAATTTGGTTCCATTTGTTTGATTAGTTCTCGAGTTATGCAGAAATTTGGGTTTCTTTTGTTTGAGAGCACCCCCCCCCCCCCTTCCTCCTCATATGACGGAAGAGTCTCAAATCACCATAACATTTCCCTCCTTCAAAAACTTCCACATGCGAAATTTGGTTCCATTTCTTTTATTAGTTCTCGAGTTATGCAAGGATTTGCGTTTCATTTGAACAGGTTCACCCCCTTTCAGAAAGGGGAGGGGTCTAAAATCAACATAGAACAATTTTTTGTTTTCAAAAACCACCACATACTAGATTTGGTTCCATTTGCTTGACTAATTCTCGAGTCATGGAGAATAGTGTATTTCATTTATATCGGAACCCTCCCTCCCCCCCCCCCTTAAGGGTGAGAAGGGGTCTCAAACCAACATAGAAACATTTTTTGTCTTAAAACACCACCACATGCTAAATTACGTTCCGTTTGCTTGATTAGTTCCCGAGTTATGCAGAATATTGTGTTTTATTGTTTGAGAGCCCCCCCTTTTATGACGCTACCATAAAAACCTTTTTTGCCTTCAAAAACTCACACATGCTAAATTTGGTTTCTTTTGCTTGATTAGTTCTCGTTTAGTTTTATTTGTATGGGAACCCCCCTTTCCAGTGAAGGAAAGGGTCTCAAACCATCATAAGATTATTCTCCGGCCCCAAAAATCCTTGCATACAAAATTTCACGCCGATCGGTCCTTCCGCTCGCGAGTTAAGTCGTTACAAAGGAAACCCCAACTCATTTTTATTTATATAGATTTAGATTATCTGAAATCACTATTTATTTCATGTTTCTTCCATTCATTAGAGGTTCATCTATGCTTACGATTATATTGTCCATCATCTGGCTCTATCATATGCAATACAAAAATATGTTCCGGATGTCCAATGATACCCAACGATAAATAATGCTGCGCTGTTGAGCGGCAGCTATGGCATCACTGTTGCTTTTGAAAGAGCCCATGTTTCCTCTCTTTTTTGTTGACCATGGATATACACGCTCAAAACTCCATCTCTTTCTTTCGTATTACTATCCCTTTTTTTCACACGGAAAAGTTACTCAATTTTCGTAAAAAGTGGATCTAGTCAAAAATTGAGTAGATCCACTTTTTACGAAAATTGAGTAACTTTTCCGTGTGAAAAAAAGGGATAGTAATACGAAAGAAAGAGAGGGAGTTTTGAGCGTGTAGCGCACCGGTATTGTGAAGCGAAGTCTGCTGTGTCTTGCATTTGTTTGTTTTTAAACGAAGCATCCCGTTTGTCGTCACAGTCACTTTGGCTAACATTTGCGTGAGAGTAAATGAAATAAGAAATACACATTGCCAGTCTAAAGATCAATGACAAAATAAAAGGTCGGTCGTGTACGCCTGTCTCATAACCTGCTAGTAGAGGGTTTGTGATCGCAGCAATCGACATGTTTTGGTTGATTGTTTTCGAGAGCGGATGGGTAAAACGATGGACCTTTTTCACTTTGCCTGCGGACACAGCCACGTAATTGCACTTCTACAATATTGATAGTTTATGTACAGATTACAGGGCTCAAGAGAACATTTTTTTGATCGGAAATCAATCCGCATGCTAATAAAAAGTCCCTACAATTGGGAACTTTATTCCATTGCTATGAAGTTTTCTGAGTCCAATGCTCTTTGCTGAAGGTATGTGCCGATAGACCAGAAGTAACCAGAGGGATTGATGTCTAAATATTGGCAGTTCTAATTATAGATTACATACAGCTTTATAGAATGCCTCAGGTGCTGAACAAACTGCTTAAAACCCGTCCCGTACCCCATGGCGAATCGGCCATTACATTTCAAAGCATTAAAATTTCTACTATAAAGGTCTTGTTTCTTTGGTTTTCGTTTGCAAGCACATTTTCGTATATTTCTATTGAAATATTTATCAATATGAGCATTTTACTGTGTTATAAATACACGAGGCCATAGTGGGGAGCACATGAAATAATGTGTCCCTAAAATTGAGTCTCCGGCTATCGTGTGACTATTTTCTGTACATCTATAATGCATCACTAAACGGTTCAATGTAGTCAATTAAGGTCAATTGAAGACCATGAAGATAGTTTGTTCAGCTTAACCAGTAAAACCATGATGGGCAAAAAGTTAAGGAAATCAAGTTTATTGTATAATGTCTCAACTACTTCAAAATAAATTGATCATCAAGATTCCAATTAACGAAGTATCGCTGCATTTGTTGCATTTATGATACATAAGCCTAATGAAGGAGGAAATAACAATTGATAGAAGAAGATGCAAAAGTAGGAAATGGTAAGATAACCAAAGCTATAAATAAACAAACTAAATTATCGGCCAAGTTCAGTCATTATTGTATAGGAATAGGAAAACCAGTTCTATCGTTCACACTGGTAAACACGAATTCAATCACCAACCTACAGATCCTGCAATCTACATCGGGCCCCAACAACCCGATCCCGTGTCAAATTATCGATCATTACTCTTAATTATCTGCTTACGCACCATCGCAGTGCCAGCCAACCATGAAACCTTTAACAAACTTGGTGAACATCAACAACCGGTACAGCCGAGAACCAGTCGCAATGCAAACAATTCGCCCAACCCGTCGTCGCTGACAAGACACCACCAAGCAAGCCTCAGAACGCCCAGCGCATCATAAACAAACAGATGTCAAACTGACAGCTGACGTGCCGATGCCCTTCAGGGGCCTAAAAAAACCATCAATCCAAATCAGACAATCGACGATTTGCGATCTACCGCTCACCGTTAGTGTAGATAAACAATCGGTTAAATCCAACCTTTTCCATTCCAATTCGTACGTTGCCACGACTTATCTAATGAAACTAAATTTCCTAAATCAACTGTATATTTTCGAAAACTGATTGCAAGACTTTTTTTCGCCGTTTTTTTCCTTTACCCATCATCGTCACGTGAAGAGATCCCAGTTCCGCGATTGCTGAACTGTAGGTGCGCGGAAAGCCAATTATTGGTTGAAGTTTTGCTTTGGAAAATCGTTCGTGCAACATGCAAAACACTTTTCCTTTGCTCGAACAAAACCCTCATGCTATGCTTTCGAGATGACAAAAAAAACTCACATTCCGAGGAACACCTTGGTTGATTCCAAGAAGATTGCTATTTATAAATTCAATTTGCTCAACTGATGTGGCTACCGTTACATAGATGATTCAAGAACCAAAACGGAACAACATGCAATGTTTTTTTTTATTCATTTCAACCCAAAAATAAAAATAAACCGTTCCACTCTACTTATCGCATGCATCAATCGCAATCCGCGACAAGGAACCACCGGAGAGTGCTATAAATATAGGGAAAAGATACTATAAATAATACAAAACGATTTCCACCCATCCATGTTGGCGTTCGTATAGTTACTTACCTCCTTGGTAATGAGGTTCGCTTGTCCACATGAGGGTGGGTTGAAAAACAATTGAAAGAAACTTTTACACAACACGTATGCCTGCTTACTGACGGAGGGCACCTGTGCCTTAAAGTTCAATTCCAGCATGAGGGGCATTGCCTATTCAGAAGTTGTAGTACTTAGATATGGAGCAATCAATACGGACTGTGTTTTACCAAAAGCAAATAGGGGTATCCTCAATTTAAACATATCAACAGAGCCACACGATCGCAGCCTGAGGTTAGTCAAGGGGTTACGAAACGGTGTCCTTGAGTCTAAGGTTGCAACACACTGCAATCGATGTAAATTTTTACTAACTAGGGTAACTGCTCCTAATGTTGTGATTCCAATGGTTTTGTGTAACTGTGTAAAACACAGCTTCAAGTATTTGTTTCTGTTCCTACTAAAGAGTGTCCACAGTTAAATTGCATCACTTGAAACTCGTCCTCAAAAACAAGTCTCTCAGCCAATTGTTATGAAACATTCAGGGAATAAAATACAATGTTTAATCTTGGTTAAGGTATTTTCATTTCACTGTATTTCTGTACCAAACCCAAAAGCCCGAACTTTCTTCTTAATACGCATAAGATTTTGAACAACGCTTGAAGCGATATTTTTTTTCCGCGTTCAACCATGACTTCATGACTATTTTCTGTTCTGTAGTGATAACTTTAAGATGCTTACGAAGTTCGTGCTTCATTGTAGCCCAATATTTTTCAATTGGCCGTAAGTCTGGAGTGTTTGGAGGATTAATATCCTTCGGCACGAAATTGACAGCATTCGTCTTGTACCACTCCAGAACATCCTTGGGGTAGTGACAAGAGGCTAGGTCCAGCCAAAAAAAATTTAGGAACGTTGTTTGTTTTGAGGAACGGAAGCAGCTGTTTTTTCAGGCATTCATTCGTGTACAGGGTGCGACAGATAATAATGCGAAAATGTTCAAACTTGAGTATTGGGTTAACTCGTGTAGCTAGTGACTAATTTCTGTCGAAAGTGTGTTTGTTTATGTTTACTTTCAAGTGCTGCATCCAAACATTCTATTTGTTTCATTGCAAATTCGTCAAAATGTTCGCGAAAGAAGTGATCACCAGTTAGTTGCTCGCCCAGAAGAAGCCGAAAGAGATTGCCAAGGTGGTAGGGTGCCATTTGACAACAGTTTACCGCATAAAAAAGTCCCTGCAGGATGATCCTAAGCAGCGGAAGCCGGGAAGCGGGCGTCCGCGCTTTGCTCGCACGCCGAACGTGATCAAATCGGTCCGTGCAAAAATGGCTCGCAACTCAGTGCGTTCCATAAGAAAACTTGCAAAGGTAGCCAATATTACGGAGAAATCCATGCGGAGAATCATCAAAGAAGACCTGCATGCATCTTCCAGAGCCGGAGTGAAACGCCAATCCAATCCAATCCAATCCAATCCAACCAATCCAAATCCAATCCAAATCCAATCCAAACCAATCCAAATCCAATCCAAATCCAATCCAAATCCAATCCAAATCCAATCCAACCAATCCAAATCCAATCCAAACCAATCCAAATCCAAATCCAAATCCAATCCAAATCAATCCAACCAATCCAACCAATCCAAATCCAATCCAAATCCAATTCAAATCCAATCCAAATCCAATCCAAATCCAATCCCAATCCAATCCAAATCCAATCCAAATCCAATCCAAATCCAATCCAAACCCAATCCAAATCCAATCCAAATCCAATCCAAATCCAATCCAAATCCAAGATGATTTGCCTAGCAGATGGATTTTGCCTGCCTATTCCCAGAAAGAAAACATCCCTTCGATTGATACCCTGATATATTTGTGTGAGTGAATACTATGCGATACATGATTAATAATCCTGTGTGCGTGAACGCACCAAACAGTGTCAACTTTTTTGTGTGATTTGGCGTGTCCATTTTGTATAAGATCACATTCACATCACAGGCCGGTTGTCAGGTGTTGGTGAAAAGCCGTCATATTGAAAGGGCTAAAAAGGTAGTGAAAACTGGTAAGTTTTAGAAGTTTGTTATTTTCAGAAACCTGGAATCTATTTTGAACTACAACCAAGAATGTATTCTTTAATTTTCTAAACATTTTGGATGGTCCGGATGGTTTCAATAGATACTGGCGTGATTTAAAGAAGTAGGAACAATATTTCTAACCTCGTAACTTCGGGGGTGGCTCGCGCATAGTGTGGGACGGCTTTTGTGCAGCTGGAAAGGTGTAAAGACTGTATTCGATGAAATTTAGACACACGCAATTGTTTGTAACTTTTTAGCGTGTGGGTAAAAATTATTGAAATTTTAACTGAATGTATTTCATTGTGTTGTGTCAATTGTGTAATGAGTTTCGTGAAAATCGGTCGAGTGATTTCAGTGATGGCTTCGAATGAAGAAATAGTGCGCCAACAGATTTTGGGCACTCACTTCGAAAGCCCAAACGCTTCTCATCGATGGATCGGAAAACAGCTCGGAATCGCACATTCAACCGTATCTCATGTGATCAAAACGTTCAAGGACCGTAAGACAACCAAGTGGAAAAATGGCAGTGGCAAAAAACGTGGCACATCAAATCCGGAGAAGGCCAGGATGGTATTGAACCAATTTATGCGTTATCCCAACATTTCGATTAGGGATGTTGCGAAAAAGGCGAAAGTTTCTGTTTTTTTTCGTGCAGAAAACAATGAAACGTTCTGGATTACATGTGTACAAGGTCCAAAAGGCGCCGAACCGGAGCTTTAAACAGAACTCGGTGGCCAAAACTCGTGCAAGAAAACTGTACAGGGAGTGGCTCACAAAACCGTTCTGCATTGTGATGGACGATGAGACCTACATTAAAGCCGACACCAAACAAATGCCAGGACAGGAACACTACGTCGCCACCTCTAAGTTGGCCGTTCCGGAGAGTGTACGGAAGAAGAAACTGTCGAAATTCGCCAAAAAATTCCTTGTCTGGCAAGCGATCTGCGGATGTGGCAAAAAGAGTCAGCCCTTCATCACCTCTGGGACCGTCAACGGACAAATCTACAAGGACGAATGCCGCCAAAAACGACTTCTGCTCTTCTTGAGATCTCACGATGGCCTGATACTGTTTTGGCCGGATTTGGCATCTTGCCACTATGCCCGGCCCGTCTTAGACTGGTACAAAGATAATAATGTAGTTTTTGTACCAAAAGACGGCAACCCTCCAAACACTCCGGAACTTCACCAAATTGAAAAATGTTGGGCAATTATGAAGGCAAAGCTCGTTAAAACTCCAAAACTGATAGAAAATGAACTTCAACTAAAGAAAGTGTGGTTAAAAGTAAGTAAGCAAGTCGGTCCTATCATTGCCCAAAATTTGATGCAAGGGGTCAAGGCAAACGTGCGGGCATTTGGGTTGGGAAAAGAGGTTCAATAAACCAATGATGTCAAAACTTAACCATTTAGTAGTACTTTATTTCAAAAAAGTTTGAAAAGAATCGGGCTCAAGGAAAATTTTTGGTGACCTATTTTGTGTGTCCAAATTTCATCGAATACAGTCTTTAAATAGCTTTCACGTTCATAAAAATGAGAAGTAAGGACTATTTCAGCGTTCTGAACTGACATCTTCTACCATTTTGCGCAAATATCATCGGAAGAAGTTTAAATACCAAGAAGATAATGGCACTGTTCATACCAGTGAAGAAACAAAACAATAGATCAGGGGCCTATAACAAGATTTGCTCGATTGGTTGGCGCGTTCTTCGGACTTAAATTCCATCGAAAATCTTTGGGGGACTTTTTCGCAGGATCTATGCTGAAAAGGGAAAGCAGTATGTCGCTGTAGATGAACTGAAGTCTGCTTTTACGAGAGAATGGGAGAAAATTGAGAAATTTATTTTACTGAATTTAGTAAACAGAAGGCCGAATCTAATTTTCCATGTTATTAATCGAAATGGTAGCGCTACGGATTATTGAATTTTCAATCTGCTTATTTTTTAAATTTTATTTGATTAAAATTAGCGATACTTGATATGGTGTTATACACACTACCAAAATCTCGTGTAAATTTCTGTCCTTGAGACCGACACATGCAAGCGTCCTTTAGCGCATAAGAATGTGTTGAAAGAGATGAGAAAATAAATTCAACCGAACACATCTTTTGTCGAATTGCGTATGTTTCAGTTTCAGGAGACATAATTTTACACGAAATCTTTCTTTACGTTCCCCAACTACTACATTCCCCGACTTTACGTTCCCGGACTATTTACAAACATGCATTAGGTCTCGTGTAAAATTCATAATTTCTAAGTGTGTAGAAACTGTGCACCTGTATAAAATAACATTGCAAAAGTGAAAGAAGGTCTTTGTTTCAAAATAAGTCTATGATAAAAAAATAACTTATCACGCATTTTATAAGCAAACGCACTTTGACTCGAAATTGTTATCATTCAAGTTGGTGTTAAACAATTTGGGGGTGGTCTTATTGAAGCTGCACAGAGTGCAGGTGTTTGCCGGAAATTGATGAGAAGGTAAGTATTTCTCAACTGATGAGAAATTCTGGCATGTTCTTAAAGTGTTCTTAAACTTTAGGGGATTAAACAAAACTTATTATCAAACGATGCCATGAGGGACCTGCCTGTGCCTCGTGTAATTCGTAAAATTCATCCGTTATATCAGGAAAAAACGTCAGTTCCTTGAAAAACTAGGATAATATAAATAAACATCTCAATTCACAATTAACCTTCCTTTTCCTAAGAAAAAAAATTGAAAACTGAAATACTTTTTTATACTATCACTAGTAAACGCGAGCGAATTCCGTTAAATTCTACTATAGAAAACTTATCTCTTGACAGATAGGCCTATTTCGTGTGCGACTTGCAGACTTCTTCAGTGTCAAGTGCTCGACTGGTAGAGAACATCGCAGTAGGTCTAGTATTTCTAGTAAATTTTCGTGTACCTTAAATGTGTGTGGTATTTTTATTCGTTCTACATTCTAAATATCTTCTTAGAGATGTGAACTTGTTTTGTGTTTAGGTAAAACTTTAAATTCTTACTAGATCGGTAGGTTAGTCATTTGTTGTTGTGTAGGTAAAAGGTTTTTAAACAGCTATTTAGTAAGGTAGTTTATTGTTATTGTGTTGTGTGGTGTGTTGTTTTTGGAATGCAGGTATATATTTAAACAGCTACAAATACTCGTTTCCTTGATCTTTGTTGTGTTTTTTTTTGAAATTTTGATTGCAAATTTCTACGCTTTCTGCTACATGACGAATTTCACGCCAACTCATCCAGTGGTTGGCAGCACCCTCTCAAAATCCAAAGAAATTTTGTGAGTGTGTAGACTATGTCTTTTTAAGCTACTTTGCATACCTTGTAATTTTTCAAAATTTATCTAGGCTACCATTTGAAAAGGGCTTAAGGTTTTCGGTCGATTTTTTTAAATCAACATTACTTAAAAAGGACAAGACATACAGAAAAGTAATGTATGTGTGACTTCTAGAAAATTGTCTGAAATCTAATGAAAATTTTTTTGTGAAAAACTGTAAAATCGATTTTCAAACACTAAAATAATATTTAAAATTTTTGGTTAATTTTCAAAAAATTAATATATTAGAATTGAACGAATTTTTTTCCCAATTAAGGCAATATAATTGTCTGAAAAGTTCATCATACATTGCAAGATGGTCACTTTTAAGGAAAACAAGTTTCACTTACAACAACGTTTCCATGTCCTATTTTTACCGTGTATGATTAGTTATATGATAAGATGTGAAAGGAGCTTATCATAATGGAACAAACTTGGTATAAGTATCAGAATTAAATGCTGTGCAACGTATCAACAATTCCAGGTGCAGCAACAAAATTTACTTAACATATCATCAGCTATGATAGAAAAAATACATTCCTGGGAGTATGATCCAAGTAATGTGACACAATACGTATTTGTCAACAAGTCATCAGGAATCAAAAGATACAATGGTGTTTTGTTTTCTCCATAATTTTACCATTTAAATATGTGTCAAAGTATTGAGTAACATATTTTATGTCAATAGTTATTACTTATTTACAACAAACGCGGGCAAATTCCGTCAAATTTCACTATAGAAAGCTTTTCTTTGACAGATAGGCCTGTTTCGTCTGCGACTTAACGACTTTTCAGTGTCGAACCTCTTTCAGCAGCACAGCTAAATTTACTAAACAAAGGGCTGAATTACGCAATAGATGCATACCCCAAACAGTACACAACCTTAAAAAAGTGTTGCAGTAATTTGATTTTGTCTAAAACAAGTTGCAAAAAAGTTGAATCAACTGACTTGCAACAAGAATGCTTATAGAGACCCTGACAAAACTCAAGTTATCATCGACTTAGAATCAGCAATTAATACTACCCCCTTACATACATTACAAATCCAAGAAATGAGAACTCAAACAGCTAATATCCTTGAAAACACAAACACAACACATAAAAATACTTAAAGAACTAAAAAATAATCCAGTTTATTACTTAAAATCAGACAAAGGCAATACTACAGTTATAATGGCCAAAAATTATGTCCGAAAAAATTAACAACGGACCCTTAAGAAAACATCGAACAGACCCTCTTCCAGGGTGATAAAACGTGGACGTTAAAGGAATAAGCTAGTTATCCTCCCCTCCTCTTCCCATCGTAGACATTAGAAGACTTTTTATATCAAGTTGAGTTTATCTTCTTTGAAAGCTTTCCAAAGCAAGTACACGTCTTTTCAGGCCTCTATTGTATTTTCTACTTTGTCCCACCCTGCGCTACACGGTAGGAATCGAAATCCCATTAATGGGTAAAATTTCACCCATTCAAACCTGTATGCAGCTGTCAAAAAATGGTTAAATAAAAAAACACGAAAATGGGTAAAACATTACCCATTTGGATAATTAGTTATCCTGCCCCTATTTTCAAAAGCTCGAAAAAAATCCCACCATGCATCTCTTGAGAGGCTGCAGGGTAAGTAGGACTAGGTGTTATAAATATAAGAATAATTCTTAATATTGCAGGTCTGCAGCTGGACACTGAACAGTAGGCTGATGCAAAATTCGAAATATTTGCTCCCCTAAGCTTAGTCGACGTCAATTTGGGTCCTGATAGTCCCCAAAAATTTTAATACATTTGGTTTTAATTTGGCTTTGCACACGCTGTTCAAAGTTTGTATGGGAATTAGTATGAAGAATCTCAAACTTACATTTCCAGATCCCTTACATCTTGATATTATGTCCTTAAACCAAATCTTATACACATTCATATAGTGTAAGTTGTCAACTATCAAAATGCCGAAGATACACGACATGTAAATTTTATACAAAAATAGTTATTCATCAAATATAATAATAAGAAGTCAAAATATGTAATGTTTATAAAATATATAAATATAAAAAATATATATAATATATATAATAATATAAATAAAATAAAATACATAAAATATGTGAAAATTATAATATATAAAAAACATATAAATAATAAGAAAAAAAAATAAGAATAAAACATCATACCTAAAGTGTGTATTTTATGTTTTATTGAATAACTATTTTTGTACAAAATTTACATGTCAGGTATCTTCGGCATTTTGATAGTTGACAACTTACACTATATGAATGTATATAAGATTTGGTTTAAGGACATAATATCAAGATGTTAGGGATCTGGAAATGTAAGTTTGAGATTCTTCATACTAATTCCCATACAAACTTTGAATAGCGTGTGCAAAGCCAAATTAAAACCAAATGTGTTAAAATTTTTTGGGGACTATCAGGACCTAAATTGGCGTCGATTAAGCTTAGGGGAGCAAATATTTCAAATTTTGCATCAGCCTACTGAACAGCCTTCTTCCAAAGTTATGTTGTTGAGCTAAAAACTCGTGTTTAGCACGACCATTACCATCTATGTATGTAAGTTGTGTAGCTTATAAATAAAACGTATGTTAAATAAAGCTTAGGTTTAATAAAATTGAAACTGGAGTTCTTTTATTCGTATGCGGTAGGAATTAGAAACCCATTAATGGGTATTTATTTACCCATTTTACAAAAAAGATACCCATTATCAAGTATATTACGCAAATGTCAAAAAGTGGGTATTTTTTTACCCATATCCCAAAAAAAATGTATTTTCAAAGATGGATAAAATATCCATCAAACACAACCACACGCTCAAATGGGTGTCTCTTGTTATCCCTTTTTTACTCTCGAAAAGACAATTAGAGACAGTAATTTTAGCGTGTAGCATTAAACCCCGTTCACATTGCAATCTACATTACGTGATCTTGTTATCAAATACCACGCAAATTATTGTTGGTGAAAAATAAAGCCCATCAACGTTATTTTCGGACACTTTTATGTCAGTGTAGATTTTTAATTATTTCACGGATCGCTGAAACGTTTGCCTTATATGACAGCTGAAACTCTCCACTTTATTTCGTGGTACATTCTTGTTACATTCAGAAAAATTGCGTTGAATCAAGTGGACACGCATTTTGTACGAACGGCGGCAAAATGCGAATTTATCGGTACGCGATCTTGCCAAGAAACTAGAACTACCGAAAAGTACCGTGTTTTGAGTTAGTAAATCATTTGACCAGCCCTCGACTGTGGATCGGAAGGTTGGACGTGGAACAAATCGTAAGTACACACTTAAAAATTATGAATTTTACACGAGACCTAATCCATGTTTGTAAATAGTCCAGGAACGTAAAGTCGGGGAACGTAAAGAAAGATTTCGTGTAAAATTATGTCTCAAACTGAAACATACGCAATTCGACAAAAGATGTGTTCGGTTGAATTTATTTTCTCATCTCTTTCAACACATTCTTATGCGCTAAAGGACGCTTGCATGTGTCGGTCTCTGGGACAGAAATTTACACGAGATTTTGGTAGTGTGTAGGCTCCCGATAAATGGATAAGAAGGAGGTAGCCATTGTTGAGAAAAACCCAAGTCTTTCTGTGCGAAATGTGGCGGGGTAGCCAAAATCATACGTACAAAAAGTAAAACAGAGGCAAGGACTGAAGCCGTACAAAGTGAAAAAGGTGCCCAACTGTGATGACAAAACAGCAAAATTTCACTGCAAAAAGTCGTGCTAAGGTGCTTGACACTAATTTTTTGCAAATATTTTCTTGTATCATAATGGACGATGAAACATACGTACTAGAAGACTTTAAACAGCTTCCAGGTCGGGTTTTTTATGTCGAAATGCAAAGGAACGCCGTTGCCAAGCATTTCCAGACTAAGAAGGTGTCCAAATTCTCGTATTTGATTTGGAGGTAGCTGTGGTCGAAAATCTCAAAGTTTCGTCTCTACCGGCACTAACAATAAGGATGTGTACGAGGAAGAATGTCGGTTGCTACCGTTTATCAGAATCCACGACGGTCCAGTCTCTTTTGGCCTGATTTGACATCTTATCACTATGCGAAATCCGTCCTGGAATGGTATAAAATACATGAGGTCATTACGTACCAAAACTGCCTGGTGGATTGGCTGTCCATCCAACTGTCCAGAATTTCACCCAATAGAGAAGTACTGGGCACTAGTTGAGCGAAAACTCTTCGAAACTAAGAAGAAAGCAAATAGCACCGATGATTGCAAGAGAAGATGGAGAATCGTCATGGCGGGCGTATCGAGGATACCGTAAGGAACCTGATGGCGGGTGAACCACAGAAAGTTCGTAAATCTATTATTGTGAAATAAACAATCAGATTAATTTGTATGTTTTGTTTTGCTACTATTACTTTTGTGTCCGAATTTCAGCGTAGACAGTCTTTAGATGTATAAATGCTAATATGAAGATAGTCTTTATCACGTAATATAGGTTGTAGTGTGAACGGGATGTTATGTGCCGTTCTTTAAATAGCTGCCATATTCTACTGAGTTGATGTATTGCTTCAATTTTTTCAAAGTTAAGCCCTCGAAAATTGTGTGCAGTGCAGCACACATTACGCCCAAAAGTTGAAATTGTAGCAAAAAATGCAATTGCAGTTTTTGCAATCATATTTTGAGAAACCGCATGATTCTGAGAAGGCGATTGCTCATCATGATCCACAAAGCTTTTATGGTATAAACAAAGCCATGCAAGTGTGTGCAAGGGTTATCACTGTGGCTTAGTGCCTCGACAGTCGCAGCAACTGTTGGGTTTTTGTTTAACCGTCAACAACTTCTCAATATGGGTGAGACAATGGCACAGAACGCCGCTACGCCATTTGCCACTGTTGCTATTCCGCTGTTTAGTGTTCTATTTTATTTTCACTCGTCATCACACTCCCATTTCCTCAGGTTACCATGCGTTTGATGAAATAAACGAAGCCATGTAACTGTGTGCGAACTGATATTGGCTTCCATTGTTGTAACGTTGAGTGCTCTGACAACCGAAGCAACCGTAAGTGCTTTTATTCCATTCACTTCAACTTGTAATGATGACTGTATGGTTACAATGAAGACCGTTATGCTGACGGTCGCGGTTCGAATCTCAGTAGCGTATCGTGATCTTTTTTTGTGGGCCATTGAATTTACTACTACGATCAGCTGCACAACCCCACGCACATATTGAATTTTCTAATCGAATTGATGTGTTGCTTTTTTTCCCACGACCAATGTTGCATTTTTTCTCCAAGTTACGATCCATTACGAGAAATGAAACCAAATCATGCGAAATTGCATTACAATTTTGCTTTTTTATTTTGGGTGAGTGATCAATTTCTATCACAGAATCGCAGGAGTTCTTGAGTCGTTTGCTTTGAAAAATGATAATGTCGATCATAAAATATGGTGGCCAAATTAAGGACACTTTTCTGATTCAATGAAGAATGAAAATTGCTTCAAGAGTGTCGACCTAGATGAATTGTACTCAATATTAGGTACTTTTGCCACTGTGTGTAATTATCACCTACATAGCTTGTTTTGAATTGTAAGCACAAACCAACAGGCTATGTATTGAAAGTGTACAATTGCAATAAAACTTCATTCTAGCCATGAGGGCTCGAGCTTACTTGGCTCAGATTCCAAAAATGATTGAAGTGACACGCGGATAATACGCTAGCTCTTAACAATTGTGTCAATCCTTCGTGTATAACGTTTAACCCGGATACAAATCTCATCCATTTAAATTGAAAATATCGATGATCATCTTGAAACATAAGAATTATTTAGAGAAAATAGAAAGCACGTTTCGAACGAAAACAACAGTTTTGAGTCAATTTCAAGGCTTGTCAATTTCAACAATACATTCATCGGGTAGGTAAATTTGAGCGTGTACTTCCCTCTCCAGAACGTGAGGATAGTTTCGACGCTCGCATAGAGACATAGTTTCGACGCTCCGAGACATAGTTTCGACGCTCGCATCATGAGCCAATTGTCCATTTATTTGTAGGTTATTTGCTCGATTCCAGTAGTGAATCTCTGAGCATACTTTTTGAATCTGGAACCTGTTAGCATTTGAGCCAAATCCAGAACTAAGATAACTAAGATTCATAGAATAAATAATATAATTTAAGAACGCAACCAGTAAAATCCAAAATTTGTACGTTAATTCGTATCATTAATATGTTGAAAATAAACAGAACATGATTTTAGTTTTAAACATCGATGTCACTTGGTTTTGAACATAGAATACGTTAGAAAGAAAAAAAGTTTATGGTTGCGGCCAAAATAATCTAACCTTATGTTTGGATTTACCTGGAATATGTTTGTTATGACGGTATTTTTTTCAGCGTGGGGGGTATGAATATCCGTTTCGTAGATTTTTGGTTTACCCCCTCCCCCCTCACCACTCGTAAACAAACGTAGACTTTTTAGAACCCCCTGCCCCGCCCCCTTAATTGTCTATGTGGTTTATGAACAGCCCCTCACTGAATTCAAAACAGGCCAAAACAACTTCCCAGTCGATCAATTTAAAACTAACAACATTTCGGAGAACTTGTTTATTTATTTATTTATTTATTTAAGCAAATGATGATGTCTGTGACGAGTTGATTACATCCGTTTCGCCTTCTACTATTTCATCGGTGGCTGACTTAAATATTTTCGTCTGTACTTGGTCAAACCCTGTCGATTGACACAGACGAATTTCGGCAATTGTTATTTTTAGATCGTTTGTAGAAACTGTTTTCAAGTTTAACGTCGCAGTGGTTTGTTCCCGGATTGGCTGGATTGCGGTGTAGGGTATTTTGTCCGCAAGACACTTTCCAACAGTAGCAAAATATTGATTTGCTTCTTCAACAATCCGCTGTTTATCCTCACCAGCTACACCAGTATGCGTGATCGTCTGTGTTTGTTTTGGCTTATTACCAAACACATCCATTATAGTGTCCCAGGTTTTAATGATGTTACCACTATTATAGTTGAATCTAGTTGCGTAATATTGTGTCATCTTTCTTCGCTTCATTTCGGTCACTTTATTGCACCAGTCTGAGTATACACTTCGGGTGAATTGATCGGAGAGATTCCGTCGGTGTTTTGAGTACTAGTAGTTTTTCGTTTGTATACACATCTTCATCTCATGATCGATCCACGGTTTTGAATGTTTATCATTTGTCCTCCTTATCGGTATATCTTTAGATGCTCTGGAAACGCCTTCTTGGAGACCAGAAATGAGAGATTCATAATTGCTCTCCACATCTCTCAAGCAACACGTGTTTATAGGGTTTTCACGCAGAAATTCACTCACGGCCGGTAGATTGACCTTCAAGTAGGATTTATTCAGTTTGCACTCATTGTCGTTTGTGTAGTCGACTTCGACAAAAATCACATTGTGATCGAATAGACTATACTGTAAGTGTTGTAAGGAGATTCCAATCGCAGTATTGTTCGTAATAATATGATCCAAACATGCTTCGTATCGTGTTGGTGTGGTATCGCAGAAGTAGAATCCATTCGAGATCACGGTGTTTTTGTACTTTTCCGCAGCGGTTGTGATAGAATTCAGGTCAAAGTTGAAGTCCCCGAAAACAAGAGTGTTGGTAGCTTGAACGGCGAGAAAGTCGTCCAGAAGATTTATAAAGACATCTACATGTGTGGCAAGTGTTTGCGGTGGTCTGTATATACTGACTAGAGTTACTTTCTCACGGGATACAATTTCGACAGCAACAATGCTGTTGTAGTCATCGCAATAGCTTTTAACGAGTCTACTCTGAATGTCCTTGTGGATAAACACAGCTGAACCTCCGCTTCTTCTCGATTAACGTGAAGCAAAGTGACATTTGTAGTTTTGAAGTGACATAGAAGATTCTACATTTTTGTGTTACCATGTCTCTGTAATCGCAATGACATCAATGCGGCTATCCAACTCATCAAGCAGGTACTCAAGTTCAGTAAGCTTCTCTTTTAGGCTTCTTGCGTTAAAATAGAAGATTTTTAAACTTTTTTGCTTGGCAAAACGTAGATGATTTATTGAGCTAATTGATTTGGTGCTTGGATGAAACGGTAGATGAAGGATAGGATCATTTTGGGAATTCATTGAGTGATTGTATGGATGTGCTTTGTTCATGACATAGATGTGAAAGAAGATGATGTTTTAGTTTCTTTTGTCGTAAATTCTTTATTTACTAGTATTCCAGTAAAAGATACCTTAAATTTATTAGAAATTGGTAACTCACTCAAAATGATGACATGACGTGGAAGAAAAACGTTCATACTTAAAACTCACACAACTTTGCATGGAAGAAAATTATTTTTCGTTCAGAAATGAATCCTATAAATACATAAAAGGCAACCCCTTGCTTAATTGAAATTTTAATGGCAAATTTCGATAAACAATTACAAGATAAAAACCAACTAGCTACCGTTTGGTGGAGATACGTAGTTGATGTATTTAGCATTTTAAAGAAAAATATCTTACCTCTTACTCTAGAAACTTTAAATTACACACACAAGAACATCGAACTTATCCCTTAATAAGTTATGACGATTTACCCATTTTATTATTATTTTTTCACCATTAATCCGGTTTCCGAATACCGCGTGGATATATTCAGGAGCTGAATGCAAGGTAACTATATTGTGTTTCTTGGCACATGTTGTTCACATTCACACATCTTTCGTGCCAGCGTTTCTTTCTTGTTATTATAAATTTAGAAATAGCACCCGATTCAGAAAAAAAGGAAGTTGCTTTACGTTGAAAATCGAAAACAAAACAACGACCATATAGACCGTCTGTGGAGTGGTTTTTTCTATCAACTAAGTTTTAGAATTACTCGTATAAAGGGTGTATTTGATAAAAATGGCACACACAAAATCTTCTGTAACTTTTGAATCGTATGAGTAAAACACCTAGAAATTTGAGTAGATCTTATCCATAGTGGATTATTTACATCTGCCAAGTTTCATAGTTATACATTCAGTAGTTCCAGTCATGTCGTCGAAACAAGAAATTGTCCGTGAGAAAATTTTGTGCACTCACAATCAAAATCCAGGGCGTCCCACCGGTGGATTGCTAAAAGGCTTGGAATTACAACAAAACTGTGTCTCGTGTAACAAAAACCTTCAAGGAGCGTCTGAGTGTCCAAAGGAAGGAAGGGAGTGGTCGTAAAAGTGGTCCAATGGACAGTAAAATGGCCAGGAAAATCATGCAAACAATCCAAGAACCGTCCAAACATGTCAATTCGAGATGTCGCTAAAAAGTCTAAGGTGTCGGTCGGTTTTGTGCAGAAACCATGAAGCGTGCTGGGTTACATGTTTACAAAGTGCAAAAGCCCCAAACCGGAATGAAAAACAAAACATCTCTGCGAAAACCCGCGCCTGGAAACTTTACACGAAGCTGCTCACCAAACTGGTTGCATCGTGATGGATGACGAAACATACGTCAAGGCCGACTACCGTCAACTTCCTGGGCAAGAATATTTCGTTGCCAAGTCGAAGTTCGATGTTCCGGAGGATGTTCGAAAGAAGAAACTATCGAAATTTGCAAAGAAGTTTTTAATCTGGCAGGCGATTTGCGGATGTGGTGAAATAAGTCACTTGATCACTTCCGGAACAATAAACGGTGCGATTTACACGGAAGAGTGCCTTAAGAAGCGTCTCTTGCCATTCATTAAGAAGCACAAAGGATCAACTCTGTTTTGGCCTGATCTAGCATTCTACGCTCGAAACGTATTGGAGTGGTACCGAGCCAACGGAGTCAATTTTGTGCCAAAGGATATGAACCCACCAAATTCACCGGAACTTCGTCCAATTGAAAAATTCTATAACAAAACTATAAAAACAGAGCTAGAATTGAAGAAAATTTGGGTAAAAACAACAAAAACACTGGGAAAATCGGTTGTACAAAATTTGATGGGTGGAGTGAAAAGGAAGGTGCGGGCATTCGGGATGGGAGACGAAATTGAATAAAACAAATGTTGTAAATCAAAACTCATCAGTAGTTCTTCATTCCCTGAAAATTTCAAGAAAATCCGATAATCAGTTTAATTTTGATGAGTATATATGTGTGTGCCACCCTTATCGAATACACCCTTTAGACTCAAATCCTTGGTATATTCCGTCATAATAAACGTCGAAATGTCGGTCTCATTAGACTGAAATTCAATCGAATTTATCATAGTGTAATTCTCAAACTTAGCTCTTCAAAACAATTCTTATAAAACTTAAAAATTGATCTTTCTTCACCAAGAAATGCAAAGCGTAACGCTAACATGTTTTGACGGATGTCAGTTACGCTCGCCAGCCATGTTCGCCTTTGACGCGGATTTGATTAATGACCACACACATCTTCTGTTTTCCACCATTTATCCATTAGCCATATCTATAGCTACTGGCAAACAAAGCCGATCGCCACAGTTGATGTCAACCTTGTCATGATCGCACACAGACATACATACTCACGGTAGGAAAGTGATAATGCCCTCCCCGTGATGCACACCGTACGGCAAACTCATAAATCATAACCCTAATAAAGGCTAAATGAGCAAACATTTGTTTCTATTTCAGTGATTTGAATTTGAATCTAGTTTTTCTGTTCTCTGCGGGTGGTTCTTCCGTCCAAATGCAAAACAGTCAGCCCCAGCTCCGTTCCCCTTCGAAACATGCACACAGATAGCCGGCGCACGAAATAGACTCCTTTCGGAGCGGAAACGAAAGACAATAAAAAGGTGAACTCGAATGTAGACAAGTTTTGCCGCACGAGTCACCCCTCTGAGGAACCCTCGAAGAAAGACCGAGAAAATAAATAAAAGCTCGAGCTTATGTTTAATTTGCGTGTTTAGCATAAATTCATCATCTAATTTATTAGCGGTATAATCGCTTTGCTGTGTTTTGCTCTTTTTGTTTGCGTGGTTGGAGTTTTATTTCTAAAACATTCGAGCAACCCAAAATGGCCGGCGTCGCTTGGAACACTCACAACAACAACAAAAAACAGTGAATATAATTTAAGATAATTGTTTGAAATTTAAGGAGCTCAATTCAAGAACACCCAACTAGTGGTTATACCAACAGAAACAGTTGGTAGCCGTCCGAGTACGGGTGTGTGTGTGGTTAGCGTCCATCATTGACAGATCCATCAGAGCTCTGAGGGGATAGATGACTGGCCGTTGTCTGGTCCAGTTGGATCTGAACGTACCTTGACCTAGGTGCTAACAACCGTTGAAATTTAATCACCATTCCCATTGATTGTGCGGAACGTCCAACCGTTTACTCAATGCGGTCGATATTCAACGAATCATCATCGTTTGAGAACAGAACCAAAAAATTGAGCAATTTGGTTCGGATGATTAGACCGTCAAATAGTCACTTCTCGTGCGGGGAAATTACAGCGCTCGGTAAGAACTATTCCGTAGCAATCAGCCAGTAGCGAGACGTGAGAATGCGGAACCAAATTGGATTTAATATGGATTGGAAAATATTTGAGATGCTGCATTGGTTCGATGGGCTGACGACAAGTGAAATCTAATTTGCCACCTCCTGTGGGAACGGACGGATTCTAGAAATACATAGGCACTTCTAGCAATCGTGTCGTGGGGAATTGAGAGCTTTCACGCTCCCGTGGGGGATCAAATGAAAACCACGGGGCTTACGAGAATGTTTAGCACTCAGTGGGTGTCGGTTGAGCGTTGAGGAAATATTGAAATTAATCGATTGTGTAATACTACGCAATTCATCATTTCAACCCGCTCACGTGGCTCAATTGATGACTCCAAAATCTCAAATTTCAAACGAGACAAATCCCCTCCTTAGGAAAATTGCCCCTATCGGACGGAACAAAAATCTACTATGCCGGTTAAAAATATGAGCACAGATTATATACATTAGGGGTTCTCATTTTCAGTTTCAAACACCGACCGGACCCTTATGATGTCGTTTGTTTCGCCGATGGAGCCGCCACTGAACCGATCTTCAAGCTCATAATTTTTAAAATTAAAAAGGTGCAAAAATACAAATTAACGTCTGATGTGATTACGAAGAAGACGCAACAATTCTTTCGTTGCTGGTGGTGGTCGACCCTCTCGCCACATGGCCAATGATGATCATCAGAATAATAATAATAATGGGTTGGATGGGGATCGCTTTCGCTTTTTCGGAAGTTCCTTTGTGCCAGTACAAATGTTCAACAAGCTCTCGTTATTCAGTGTATACATTGAACGTGACGTGATCATCGGCCTAAGGAGGATGTCCCTTGTAATTATTGAGAGCGCAGTTTCGCAGCGTTAAAATGTTGCAAGTTCTGGATTTACGTCAGCATTGTGTTGAAGATTGAAGTCTTTGCAAGCAATTTCTCAAAGACTCTAAACTCACTCACCATAAAAGGTGATTTGCCTTTTTTCGGACTTCCAGAGGAACATTTTATGTAACAGTTGTTTGTCGTTTTTGGCAGCAATGTCTTCAATTATCAAGTCCTCTGCTTTGCCATTAATTGCTGTCATCCTAATATATGATTAGGGTTTCTCGCAACTGTGGAGTTTTCAAAACATTGTGAAAACCTTATTTGTATCGTTTTTCTTTTTAAAAAAAATATCATGCGACTCGTAGTTACTCCTCCGTTACTGATCAGAACTTGTGTAATTCCACATAGAATCAAATAGCCGAAGCTTGGGAGAACATTTCATCTTTTCTGAAGTAGTTCGCTAATGAATTCTATTCATATATCAGTAACTAAAGATTGGACTCGTTGTTTTGGGTATAACTTTTTCGCGTTTAAATAATGAAATTTTGGGTAATACTAGTTTAGAGTGTCATGTTTTTGTGTGCAATTTTATCGCGATCTGTCAAGTAGTTTTCAAGATGCATTCGAAACAAGAAGAGCTACGCCAGCAAATCTTGGGCGCGGTGATCGATAATCCTGGTCAGTCGCACAGATGTATCGGCAAAAGGCTTGGAATCCACCATTCCACCGTGTCCCGCGTTGTGAAGATGTTCCAGGAGACGAAGACCATTGAGCGGCGCGCTGGAAGTGGCCGAAAACCGAAAACGGAATACCCAGAGAAGGCGCGTAAGATAAGGCAGTACTTTAAGAATAACCCGAACCTTTCCACCCGATACGTGGCCAAAAAGGTCAATTCGTCGAAGTGGTTCGTCCAGCAGACCATGAAGCGGGATGAGTTACGTATTTTTAAGGTCAGGAAGGCGCCAAACCGGACTGACAAGCAAAACACGGTGGCCAAATTGCGTGCGCGGTAGCTGTACCGTGAGTGACTGGTCAAGCCAGGCTGTCTCGTCATGGACGACGAGACATATATCAAGGTGGACACTCAACAAATCCCCGGCCTCGAGTTTTTTGTCGGTACGTCCCACATGGAGGTTCCGGATGAGTTCCGGAAGAGCAAGATGGACAAATTCGCGAAGAAGTACCTGTTGTGGCAGGCGATCTGCGAGTGCGGACGGTACAGCAAGCCGTTCGTTACAACCGGCACCAAAAACGGGCAGATTTATCGAGAGGAATGTTTGCAGAAGCGCTTGCTGCCCTTCCTCCGCTCTCACCGTGGTCCCACACTGTTCTGGCCGGATCTCGCTTCGTGCCATTACGCCAAGCCTGTAATGGATTGGTACGAAGCGAAGGGCGTTAATGTGGTCCCGAAGCAGGCGAACCAGCCAAATACTTCGTCCACTCGAAAAGTTCTGGGCGATACTGAAGAAGAAGTTGAAGAAAAGCGGAAAAACATTCAAAAACTGGGAGAAATTGTGTAAGGAAGATGGACAAAGCCTCGCTCAAGATCTCATGAACAGTGTTAAGAGAAATGTACGAGCATTCTGCTTGGAGGAGGAAATTCGATAAATAAATTATGCCAAAACATAGTTAATAGTTAGTTTTTGGTGATCATTTTTGTGTGTCTCATTTTTTCCGAGTCCAGTTCTTATAATACTAACGATGTACATATATAATTAGTGGGTTTTCATTATCCTAAATTTCAAGAAAGTACGATAATCGGTTTAATTTTGGTGAGCAAATATGTTTGTGCCTTTTTTTTAAGAAATACACCCTTTTAGTTCTTTAAAAGATATGATAGGGTCCTGATAGGGTCATGAGTTCAATCGGTAAAAGTGCAGCAACAACTCAAAAAAAGTATTGAATCATCATATTCGGGGTCTTATGCACAACCGAAGCCGAAGCAACACCACTTGTAAAAAAAACAAGTTGAAAGTACTGTCAAATGACCAGTACAGGTAATCAACATAAGTATGTAATACCTTATTTCATACATTAATATGACGTAAAAAGTAAAGCCTTATAAAACATAAAATGGAAAAAAAAATCTTATACAAAAATATAACCATCGCCAAGCGTGAGATTTGAACACCAGCTCTTCACGTGATAGGTTAGTAGCTTCTCTACTAAGCCATTTCGGATTGATGAAAAGTTAACGCTGAGTATCTATGATCGCAGTGAAACGCAATCTTGTTCAACGAATTCATCTCTATTAGAATAAAAACACGTTTAGCAAAGCATTGTTGTTGTGATGTAGTTTCAACAGTATTTAGAGCTACCCATAATATCTTCTGCTGTTCATGTTATATAAATGAATGGAACAGTGTTTTCAAGCACAATAAAAACGTATAAATCACTTCCAGAAGTGAAAATAGTATTTTCACCTTAATCGTTAGTCAGATAAATATTTAGAATACGAGAGATCCATATCGATCCGAACTAAATAAGTTTTGCAATACGTTTATAATACATTTATAATTCAAACAATTATAAATCATCATAAAGAGATGTTTTGTGTTGGGAATTAACCGCATAATCAAAGAATTTATTTTGAGTATTATAATATAAAACATTTTGCTAATGTTTTTGCAGTGAGGTCCACATAAAGAGTTAAAGTAAATAAGCGATCAATGTGAGTAAAATTTGTTATTCTTCAATTTTCGTTATTAATACAAACAAATCAAATTCTGCTGTACAGGCAGAATTGAATTTAATATTGATTTTAATATTAAAAAACAAGGCTTGGTAGAGCAAAAATTTCAAATCGAAACTTAGTTAAAGTTGGGTGCATTCGGTCCAGTTAAGAAATTTTTCCTATAGGAATATTGCTCGACTCCTTTGGCAAACGGTCTGATTTTAATAATTGATCTACATAGAGCATTTCTCTGCCAAATGAGCAAATGACTGAACTCGACCCTCTCCGATTTGGATGAAACTTTGCACATGTCTTCGGAATTTTGTGACGATGGATTTTCCGCCGGTTAAGGGAATTTTTTGACTCAAGACAAATTTTTCAAAAAATCATAACTCGAGAACTGTTGGTTGTAATAAAATTGCGTCTGACAAGAAGTTGTAGATAATTAATTTGACTTTATGAAAAAAATAAAAATATGTACACTGAAGAAAAAAAAAATTCTTAAAAAAAAATCAAAAATGAAACTTAAAAATCAATTAGCAAATCTGTCCAACGTACGATTTTTATAATTTTTTTTTTTTTAAAGGCTTTGAGTCAAAAGAATGAGAATAAAAGTTGTTTTACGATGGAGCAACTAACGATAAGTTCTTAGAAGTAAGAAAAATTCAATGTTTTTCCAACTTGTTGTTTTTGCATAAATAACCATATTTTAATTATATTTATTTATTATCACCGTCTTCGATAAAAACTATCGTACAGACTGAACTACTTAATACTAGTTTTCAATAACTTAAAGTCTAAACAATTCTACTTATTCGGTTTTTAAAAACATTTTTGGATATATCGAAGTCGAATTCGTCACATACTGAATTAAAAGTGCGAAGGCACGAATCTAATGGATTATTATATCCGTAGTTAGTGCGGTGATAAGGAACAGCAAGCATCGGATAATTTCGAAGTCGACGAGGAGGAACGTTCAGTGAAATCTGCTCAAGCAGCGCAGGGCAGTCAATAACGCCGATTAGGATGTCAAAAACCAGCAGACGCTGCGTTTTAATACGCCTGACAGTCAGTAGTTCCAAATTTATTAGTTTGCAACGGTCCGAGTACGGAGGGAGATTGTCCGGGTCATTCCAAGGAAGTGAACGAAGTGCGAAACGAACGAACTTCTTCTGTACGCGTTCAATGGAAACGATGGGTGCCACATAATAAGGAGACCAAACGGGGGCCGCATACTCGAGGATGCTCCGTACCAAACTGCAATATAGTGATTTTAAAGCGTAGATGTCGTTGAACTCAGAGGCGTGCCGGCGGATTAGCCCTAACACTGAGAAGGCTTTAGCAGTCGAGATTCCCACATGCTGATTGAACTGTAGCTTGGCATCGATGGTAACTCCCAGGTCGCAGATTGAAGCCACACGATCCAGATGCGCTGACCCCATGCTGTACTGGTGATGAGCGGGATTGTTGGAGCGAGTGAAGGATATAACTTTGCATTTATCGTTATTAACACGCATGCCATTGTCGCTACACCAGATTAACAATGTGTTAATATCCTCTTGTAAGGCAAAACAGTCGCGTGGAGAACATATTACACGAAAAATTTGAGATCATCGGCGAACGATAATTTGAACGACGAGAGGCACAAGCACAAATCGTTAACGAAGATGTTAAATAACAGCGGGCCCAATACGCTGCCTTGGGGTACTCCTGACGTGATGTTGAGTTGACGAGATCTTGATGAATTGACCACTACGTACGCTGTGCGGCCAGAAAGATATGTAAAAAGCCACTTCGTTAGCCAGTCAGGAAAGCCGATGCGTTTGAATTTGTCAATTATCAAAATATGAGGAACTGTGTCGAATGCTTTAGCAAAATCGACATACACCGCGTCCACTTGTCTTCCCAATTCAATTTCTCGTGACAGTGAGGTAACGTAGCACATCAAGTTTGTTGTTGTTGAGCGATGTTTCCTGGAAGCCGTGTTGATTTTCAGAAATTAATGGCGCGGCTACTGTGTAGAGAACATTGTGCATCAGCTTTTCAAAAACTTTACTTAAACAACACAGAATGGAAACACCACGATAGTTTGTGACTCGGTTGACGTTTCCTGACTTATGGATGGGGACGATAGAAGCATTCTTCCAAACGGAAGGAAATGTTTTCTCGCTAAGCGATCGGTTGAATAAAATCGTGACAGGGGCTGCGAGGCTCATAGCACACTTTTTTCAGGAGTAGTGGTGGTATGCCGTCTGTTCCGGATCCTTTCTTGGAGTCGAGATTGTAAATGACCTTCAGTACTTCATCAGAGGAGAATTGGATGACGGGAAAGTTAATGTTGTGCGAAGAAATATGCGCGAAGCAATTGTGACGAGGTACAGGACACGACTTACTGAACACATTCTCGAAGAATTCGGCGAAGAGATTAGCGGCTTCTGCGTTAGAGCTAGCATGAGCCTTCTCGTATGTAATGTTGCAAGGAATACTTGCAGAGGATCTCAGTTTTCTAACGAAACCCCAGAAACGTGTTGGTTCCTGTTTGATGCTTGCTTGAATCTCGGATAAATATTCGTCGTGAGTGGATTGCAAAACAGATTTGAATGTAGTCTCAACTTCTCTTAGAATGGTTTTGTCGGCTTCCAATTTCGAGAGGAAATAGTGATTGCGTGCCTTCCTGAGTAAGTTGCGAAGATGTCGCAACTCAGCGGTCCACCACGGTTTGTTGAAATTTGAGTTAACCGCACGTCGTTTGCGCGGTACAAAAATGCTGCAAATTTCGAAGAGCTTGTCGTAAAATGCTACAGATGTTTCATCGATCTTTACGGTCCGCGCGAGAAAGCTCCAATCAACCTCTCCAAACGCTATATTCAACTGATCGAAATCACACCTGTTAAAATCGTAGCCAAAACTGTCAACGTCGTCGATTGAAGTCGGAATAGCGTCGCCCACGTCAAATAGCAAAACGAACGGCGCATGATGGTTGTCAATTGGTAAAAGTGGTGCAGGAGGTTCAACTAGATCTAGAAGTTCTGGCAGACTTACAAAAACTAGGTCAAGGATTCGACTGTTGATGTTCACGAAGTGATTAACTTGCCGAAGACCGGTAGCGAATAATGCTTCGATGAGAGACTGCTCGTGTTCTGATGAAATGTTCGTAGGGATGTAGCCATTTAACTCTTCGTCCAACTCCCATCGCAAATTTGGGAGGTTGAAGTCACCCAAAGACAAAATGATATCCTTTGCTGACGCACTGTTTACGAGGCTCTGCACTGCATTTGCATGGTCAGAATACCGGTCAGCGGACGAGTTGGGGGGATATAAATTGTGATGATGTAGAGGGAGCAGTGATCCAGACTCACCCGAACAGCTACTTGCTCCAATTGTTCGCTATTTGACAGTGGACACGCCTCGCAGCGTAAATGATGCTTCACGGCTATCAGCACACCACCACCTCGTGAGTGATGACTGCTTGCTGCACTGCGATCGCAGCGGAAAAATGTGTAGTCGGGAGAAATCTCTGCGCTTTCGATGTCGTCACGAAGCCAGGTTTCGGTGATAACGAGCAAATCGTAGTCGCAACTAGACAACATCATACGAAGGCGAGCAATTTTGGTGCGCATACCTCGCACATTCTGGTAGTAAACCGATAAGCTGGATCTTGGCCTGGAATCGGAGAGCGATTCATGTCTTGCTGGGCAATTAGCGCAAACGTACTTGCCTGAATTCACGTTTTGGAATAATACGATTTTTCTAGTGATTTTAAACAAAAATGCTCTTGGTGAACAACATTCTAAATGTATCCGTTTTTGAGAAAATTTGAAATTAATGTCGAAAAAATGGCTTTTTCCATGAAAATATCCCTTTTTCAAATGTTAGTCGTGATTGTCCTGCAAAGTATTCTTTTCAAATTGTAAATAAAATTGTCTACAATATACTTTTTATTACCGAGAATACTAGACAAACTGATTCCTGATATTTACTGTAGGTAACACGACAAAATTTGCTGCTTTTAATTACAGTATATTATGAAAACTTAACCTAACCAAACCCCTACCGGATTATTCCAGGATACACAACATTGAGTTATTCAATAATGGAACTTTTTTTCGCAACTTCACATGGTAAGGGACCATGTGATGCAATTGGCGGCACATTAAAACGAATGGCAACAAGAGCAAGCTTGGCCAAACAACATGAACATCCAATAACAAGTGCGAAAACTTTGTATGATTGGGCTATTAAGAGAAATCAAGAAAATTTCACAAAAATATCATTTTGCTATGTTTCACAAGAAGAATGTGAAGAGGGAGCTGCAGAATGGGGTGGTAGTTATCAGCAAACAAAAATGATTCCTGGTACACAGAAATATCACTCCTTCATTCCAGTTGCAGATAACAAAATCGCTGCGAAAATATTTTCAACTGACGAAATACTGAGTTTTCATAATATTTATAGGAATGTTAGGAAATAGTGTTTGTAAAAATGTAATTACAATTTTTTTTAAAATAGTAGAAAAAATAAATAAACCATGTAGGAACAAAAAATATAACAAAATTTTTACATGGTAATTAAGATTCGTTAATTTCGTTAATTAAGAAGATGTTCAATCTTCTTGGTGTCAAAAGGATAGTTGTTGAAAATTTTATGTACAATTTGAAAAAAAAATACTTTTGAAGATGGACCATCACGACTAACTTTTAAAAAAGGGATATTTTCATGGAAAAAGCCATTTTTTCGACATTACTTTCAAATTATCTCGAAAACGGGTACATATAGAATGTTGCTCACCAAGAGCATTTTTGTTTAAAATCACTAGAAAAATTGTATTATATTATTAAAATATGGTTATTTATGCAAAAACAACAAGTTAGAAAAACATTGAATTTTATTTACTTCTAAGAACTTTTTTTATCTTAAGTTGCTCCATCAAAGAACAACTTCTATTCTCATTCTTATGACCAAAATCTTTTTTGGAAAAAAAGTTATAAAAATCGTACGTTGGACAGATTTGCTAATTGATTTTTAAGTTTAATTTTTGATTTTTTTGTAGAAAAAAAAATTATTTTTACAGTGTACTTATTTTTTTCATAAAGTCAAATTAATTAACTACAACTTTTTTCAGACGCAATTTTATTACAATCAAAGGTTCTCGAGTTATGATTTTTTGAAAAATACGCATGACAAAACACATACGCCCTTTTGAAAAAAAAAATCCATCATCACCAATTCCGAAGACATGTGCAAAGTTTCATCCAAATCGGAGAGGGTCTTGCAAGATTTTGACTTTTTCCGGCTGATTTCATCTGGAAACGCTCCATATTGATTAAGGTCTGTATCCACATTAATCCGGACACCTTCAAATCAATGCAACTTTTGAAATATTGCACGTAGGAATGAAAAATTTCACTAAGGTATAGCTGAGCGTCTATAATGAAAAAGACTATGATTGATGTTTACATTTCCTGTTTAGTATTCAAGATGGCGACGAAAGAAAAACAAGTGCGTGAGCGAATTTTGTACGGCGTACGGCAAATCCTGACTTGTCAATACGGGACCTTGCAAAAACATTGGATTTGCCTAAATCTACTATTCACGATGTGCTCAAATCATTTTCGAAACGTTTGACGGTGGAGAGGAAAACGACAAATGACAAAAACAATGGACGCACTGATCCTGTCATGGTCCGAGAGGTGAAAAGAATATTAACGAAAATCCCAAATCTCTCCATTTGAACGGGGCTCGTAAAATGGGGATGTCGCCTAGTTATGTCCATAACAACGTTTGGGACTTAAATCGTATAAAGTAAAAACAGTTCCAAATCGCAACGACAAACAGAACTTGGCAACAAAATCATGGGCTTGACGTTTGTACTGCGAATACTTGACGAAGTTTTCATGCGTTGTTATGGACGATAAAGTTTAAAGACTGTATTCGATGAAATTTGGACACATGCAATTGTTCGTAACTTTTTAGCGTGTGGGTAAAAATTATTGAAATTTTAACTTAATGTATTTCATTGTGTTGTGTCAATTGTGTGATGAGTTTAGTTAAAATCGGTCGAGTGATTTCAGTGATGGCTTCGAATGAAGAAATAGTGCGCCAACAAATTTTGGGCACTCACTTCGAAAACCCAAACGCTTCTCATCGATGGATCGGAAAACAGCTCGGAATCGCACATTTAACCGTATCTCATGTGATCAAAACGTTCAAGGACCGTAAGACAACCAAGCGGAAAAATGGTAGTGGCAAAACACGTGGCACATCAAATCCGGAGAAGGCCAGGATGGTATTGAACCAATTTAAGCGTTATCCCAACATTTCGATCAGGGATGTTGCGAAAAAGGCGAAAGTTTCAGTTTGTTTTGTGCAGAAAACAATGAAACGTTCTGGATTACATGTGTACAAGGTCCAGAAGGCACCGAACCGGAGCGATAAACAGAACTCGGTGACCAAAACTCGTGCAAGAAAACTGTACAGGGAGTGGCTCACAAAACCTTTCTGCATTGTGATGGACGATGAGACCTACATTAAAGCCAACACCAAACAAATGCCAGGACAGGAACAGTACGTCGCCATCTCTAAGTTGGCCGTTTCGGAGAGTGTATGGAAGAAGAACCTGTCGAAATTCACCACAAAATTCCTTGTCTGGCAAGCGATCTGCGGATGTGGCAAAATGAGTCAGCCCTTCATCACCTCTGGGACCGTCAACGGACAAATCTACAAGGACGAATGCCTCCAAAAACGACTTCTGCCCTTCTTGAGATCTCACGATGGCCCGACACTGTTTTGACCGGATTTGGCATCTTGCCACTATGCCCGGCCCGCCTTAGACTGGTACAAAGATAATAATGTAGTTTTTGTACCAAAAGACGTCAACCCTCCAAACACTCCGGAACTTCGCCCAATTGAAAAATTTTGGGCAATCATGAAGGCAAAGCTCGTTAAAACTCCAAAACTGATAAAAAATGAACTTGAACTAAAGAAAGTGTGGTTAAAAGTAAGTAAGCAAATCGATCCTATCATTGCCCAAAATTTGATGAAAGGGGTCAAGGCAAAGGTGCGGGCATTTGGGTTGGAAAGTTTGAAAAGAATCGGGCTCAAGGAAAATTTTTGGTGATCTATTTTGTGTGTCCAAATTCCATCGAATACAGTCTTTATGTCCTGGGGGATTTCAAGCAGCTTCCAGGGCTGGATTTTTATTCTGCTATGGCCATCGAAATTTCCCAAGAAATACCTTGTGTGGCAAGCAATTTGCACGTGTGGCAAAACGAGTAAATCTTTCATCACTAGAGGCACAATCAACAAGGAGATCTATCAGAAAGAGTGTCTGCAGAAGCGATTGCTACCCTTCATCAAAAGTCACGAAGAAAAACCTTTGTTCTGGCCCGATTTGGCATTATGCCACTATGCTAAAACTGTGATGGACTGGTACCAAGCAAATCAAGTGAACATTGTACCAAAAACCTCAAACGCGCCAAACTGCCCAGAGCTACGACCAATCGAGAGATATTGGGCTCTGATGAAGCGGAAGCTTTCTGGAAAGAAGCAAGGAATCAAAAACATCAAACACTTCCAGCAAATTTGGACAAATACGGTTTCTACGATTTCTAAAGAGTCTTTATAAACTCTAATGGACGGAGTTAAGCGCAAAGTTCGAAAATGTTATGCAAATACCGAATAACTATGTTCTGTCTTCACGAATTGTTAAAACACATCCCATTAATCTAAAAGAAACAACTACGACGGAAATATAATGCGAAATTGATGTTTTATTTGCTTTGAGGTGTCCGGATTATTGCGGATACAGACCTTATACTAATGCAAAAATGGTACATTAAGTTGAGAGCCAGTAGTGAATTGATTATTGAAAGCAATAGGCAAGCCAATTGCAATGCCAAGATAGAAAAAAAAATCATTCGCCTCGTATTCTAAAACCAAAATACACAAAAACCGTCGATTATCCCATCACTTGAGTTCGGCTCAAGAAAAGGAGCGCCAGCAGAGAGGTGCGAAAATGATTTATGATCCCTACTTTGAAGGAAGCACTCCGACACTTGACGGTTTTTCCAGCCGCTCATTCTTCTCATCGATTGGTAGGAAGAAGAAAAAAAATTCCCACTGATGGATCAACTGTTTTTTTTTCTTCTTTTTATAAAAACCCATTTTGATGATCTCTCCGTTTAACAATAAACCGAAACAGAAAAGTTCGTTGGTTTTATTGCTTTTTGATCGATTTTATAGCAGGTCTTACCGATTCGATTCTCATGATCTTTTGTTGACTTCGCCACGGTCGATTACGAGCATGAAATATTCGGATCAAAAGCCAATTTCGCCGCTGCCGCAGCTCACTTTTTCGATTCGAGAGAAATGGTATTTACTCATTTATTATCCTCTGTTTGATGGGAGTTTTTTTTTAAATAAACCAGAGCTTCAATTGATTTTGAAAAACCCGCAAAAGAGCTCCAAAACCAAACATCATTTATGTGCCGAGGCTGTGGTGGATCAAATCCGAGACTGCGAGGCTGGCAATTTGGGGGTAGAACCGGTAAATCTTCCTGTTATCGTATACATTGCGTATGCGAATGAGTTTCAGTTTCTCCTTGAAAATCGATCATCATTACCGTGCTGAATGTAATGGGGATGCTCTTGTTGTGGGCTTTGCTTTTCACGCTCAGATTTTTTTTGCCCATTCAATTTAATGTTTATTGGCGGTGTGTCATAACATAATGTGCATACTTTTAACGATCATCAAATTATCTCGAAAATATCGCCTCAATCCTATGTTATGTTGTTCGGCTTGTAATAGTAACTTAATTTTTGTGGTTTGGAAACGTCTTCATGCGCGGAAGCTGGTTTTCACTTATCTGCGATACTCTTGAGGCATGAGTGGTAATTATTTAATTGCTGTTGATCAGTGCTTTCTTGATGTTAACGACTGCCTACCCGCTTACGACCTCATTAGGATGGAAAACGATTTCTCATGATTTTTTCTTTTGTTCATTTAACCCGCAGCGTTCCAATTTCCGCCGTATTTCAATTTATCCCTGCGTTATTTAGAATACATTATCTGGAAGAAACAATTAAAGAACACTAGGAGCAAATGGCAAGTCGATGTAAAAGCAGCACAGTAGTTGTATTATAGTGCACCATTTATTCATTGTTGGCCACATTTTACAAAAACCACCGGTAAAAAGTGACGGAAAAACTGCCTACAAGGTGTTCAATAAGTTCGAATATTTTGAAAAAGTTTGTTTAAAAAAAAGAAAATACAAAATATTCTTTTCTCAGATTTTGGAAATGAGCTTCTTAAATTGGTCCATAGTGCACACTTGATGTATGCTCTGCTTGGCCAGTATGTACGACCATACTTAAAAGTCCAAGGGATTAAGGTCCGAGGAGCTGGGGGGGCACAAAGTCTTATCGATCAAATCAGTCAAATTCTCTCGACACCACGCTTGGACAATATTCGCCGTGTCGGCACCGTCCTGTTAAAAGTCGTAATGATCCTTGTCGTAGAGGTCCCGAAGTGCCGGGGTCACAACTTTCACTAGAACCTCGGTACGCGGCGTTAATTTTCACGTTTTTCACACCACTGGGAGCTTCCTACGCCTGGATACGGCTTCCCGAACCATCACCGACGTGGCGCTCTGGAACTCCGGGCCAGCGCCACAGTTGATCATTTTGGACATTGTGAGGATGATGCGAGACAAAGAGTTTCTCATCAGAAAACACGAACTTCTGACCTGTGTGCCGCGAAAGTATCAGTTTGGCTCTGTCCAGTCTGAGTGGTAAACAAACAACAAATGACAGAAAGTAAACACCGTGAGTGTCGGTTTCCTATATATGAGGCTAAAGCTGACACCAATACCAATACACAGAATGCAATTGGTGCGCACCTACACAACGATGAAAATTTGTATTCGAACTTATTGAATATCCCACTAACTAACTGCATTTCAGAAAGTTTTTGCTGTTGCGTACCTTTATGGTTTTAACTTACAACTTAACTTGATAGATGAGTGCATCAGTAGCTCTTGTCAATAATATCTTTCCATAATTCAGTAATTATTGAGGATCTTGGAAGTAAAAGAAATGCGAAATTCAGATAAGTGGTCCAGAGAATATGAATTAGCAGTATAAAGTACTTTTGAACACAATTGAAAAACTAGGAAAATTTAAAGGGTGATACGGTCAAAATTTGGTCAAGGGAAAACGCGTGTAAATCGGTGAAATCGTTTATTTAAAAAATCAAATTAAATTTCATTTTCAAGTTCAATTAGTATAAAATTCAGGAAAAATATTCAGTTAGGCTTCCGCTTTTCCAAATCCGAATTGCCGGGCCTTACGCTTGACCCCTGCCATCAGATTTTGTAGAGCCACCTTGTCCACCTTCTTCGCCGCAGAGAGCCAGTTTGCCTTGAACTGCTGCTCGTCCTTAGCAGTTTTTTTGGTCTTCTTTAGGTTCCGCTTGACAATAGCCCAGTATTTCTCAATTGGGCGGAGCTCTGGCGTGTTGGGAGGGTTCTTGTCCTTGGGAACCACCTGCACGTTGTTGGCGGCGTACCACTCCATGGCATTTTTACCGTAATGGCAAGATGCCAAATCCGGCCAAAACAGTACGGAACAACCGTGTTTCTTCAGGAAAGGCAGCAGACGTTTATTCAAACACTCTTTCACGTAAATTTCTTGGTTAACAGTCCCGGAAGCTATGAAAATGCTGCTTTTCAAGCCACAGGTACAGATGGCTTGCCAAACCAGATATTTCTTTGCGAACTTTGACAGTTTCGTGTGCTTGAAAATATCTGCTACCTTTCCCTTCCTTTTGCCGTATAAAACTCCTGTCCCGGAAGCTGCTTGTAGTCGGCTTTGACGTAGGTTTCGTCGTCCATTACCACGCAGTCAAACTTCGTCAGCATCGTCGTGTACAGCCTCCGGGATCGCGCTTTGGCCGTCGTATTTTGTTTATCATCGCGATTTGGAGTCACTACCTTCTTGTAAGTCGATAGTCCGGCTCGTTTTTGGCTCGATGCACGGTTGTAGACGATACACCCAGCTTATTTGCGGCATCTCGGAGAGATAGGTTAGGGTTTCGCTTGAAACTACCGGCAACTCTCTTTGTCGTCTCAGCGGCTTCCGGTTTTCGATTTCCCCCCGATCCAGACTTCCTGGCTGTCGACAAACGTTCCCCAAACACTTTAATTACATTTGTAACGGTTGATTTGGCAACTTTTAGCGATTTTGCCAACTTTGCGTGCGAGTAGCTCGGATTTTCGCGATGCGCGAGCAAAATTTTGATACGCTGCTCTTCTTGCTTGGACGGCATTTTGACAACTGAAGAGTGAATTCCAAAATCAAAATAGGAGCAACATTCTACACACACACACCTTCAAAATGAGGGGTGTTCAGGTTTTTTAAATGCAAAATTGAAAGAAATACGTCAAGTTGATATTGACCAAATTTTGACCGTATCGCCCTTTAAAATAACACTTTATTTAAACTCACACTAACCGTCACTTGTTGATTAAAAATACTCGTATACATTTTCAACTTATCACTAGCAGACGTGGTCAAATTCGTTTGAATTTAACTAGCAGATGCTTATCTTTTGACAGATAGACAAATTATGTCTGCTACGTACAAATTTCAGCATTAGCCTGGTTTGCTACCGGACTGCACTCATCAACTCATGAGCCGGAACCAACGGCTTTATTTCCCTTCCAAAGCCTCATTAAAATTTCACCTACCTCAAGTGGGTTGAAGCCAGGTTTACAGGGATGCCAAGAAGCAGCCACGTTTATCACTACACTACCAGCACCGGCTCTTACTTAGTCGAGAACTCGACTCTGAGGAAGTCAACAAGAAGGCCGAGAGCTTATGTGAGATAGATGTATTGGTTTACAATTCTCTTCTCGTACTCATTGGTTCGTTTTCGAGAATCATTTCAACTGAGATTCTAATTAAAAGCCAAGCCCGCCGTAGTCGACCGATTTTAGCGGTGTGTACAATGGGAGATTCTCCCAGCAACTTACGCAATTCGTGGTTCATTCGCCTTCTCCACGTTTCGTCGTCCATCTGTACTCAACCATAGATCGGACGTAACATCTTCCGTTCAAAGACACGTCGTTGATTCTCCACGAGCAATGTCCATGTTTTGTGGCCGAGGAGGACTGTCTTGTAGATGTTCAACTTTGTAGTTCGGTGAACTTTGTTAGATCTTATGGTCCCTCGGAATCTAAAGTTGGCACCATTTCGAGTCAGAATGCGCATTTGTTTTTTTCTGCTGGGGTCGTTTTCAGCGGTCACCAGTGATCCCAGACCTAGGAATTCACCTACCACCTCGATTTAATCACCGTCGATCTGAACGCTTGGAGGCTAGCATTGTCTTCTCGTGAGTCTCTTCCCTTAATGTATTTTGTCAATACGCATTCAACGCATTAATCACAAGCCCAATCCTACCAGCGTCAGCCTTCAGTCTAATGCACGGTTCCGCCATCGCCTGATAGATACGTTGTACGATATCAATGTCGTCGGCGAAGCCAAATATTTGGAAAGACTTCCTGAACATCGTGCCACTCGTGACTATCTCAGTTTTTCGAATCACAACCTTCAATGTAATTTTAAACAACAAACACGACAATCCATCAGCTTGCCGTAACCTTCTCCGAGATTCAATCGGACGAAACACATCACTCGATGCATCGTTGCCGTGACCAGCTGCGTCAGTGTTTCTGGAAATTCATATTCGTGCATGATCTACCGTAGCTAGTCTCGATCGATTGTGTCGGAAGCTGGGGCCGTATTTTGGATCTCTAAATGAAGAACTTTTTCTCACAAGCGTTAGTCCAAAAAGTCGTTCATTTCGAGCTACATAATGCCACCCCTGATTTGAAATAGGTGAAAAGATGATGTGTGGACACGTTATAATTCGAGACACTCGACATTGAGACGAAAATCTGGTAAGTAGTGACGCGGGCACCCATGGCTGCAGGCAGCGGCATACCATTTGAAAGAGCTACTTAAAGGCGGCGCTCAGTAGTAGACCCTGTTTTGAGCCACCCCTATTACGAAGAACAAACGATCAGCTATACTACACCCCTCGAAGAGAGCAGTCCCCCTTCCCTGTCAGCATATGACTCGATCTTTCCAATGATTACTCATACTCCAGTCAGCACTACGGCGAAGTAGCGATAGGAGATACTGGACAAGATGTTAGAGCTCGCGGTAGGATCTATTTTATACCCGCAGGTACTTACCTTCTCAATCAGACCAAGCCCGGTGTGGTCTCTGCTGTACACAGAAGTTGTTTCCATTGTATTCAGTTCACGGCTGTACCTTGCCAACCTCGCTGTCTGCGGAGGGTCCACAGGTCTCCTTCTACTTGATCGATCCTCCTTGCTCGTTGCGCGCCTCTTCTTCATGTATCTGTCGGATCGTTTTCGAGAATCATTGTAACTGGGCTATTGTCCGACATTCTTACGACATACCCAGCTTATCGTAGTCGACCGATTTTAGCGATTTGTACGAAAGGATGTTCCTGCAGCAACTGATGCAATTCGTGGTAAATTCGCATCCGCCGTATAAAGACACCAAGGGCGCGTTGGTCCTCTACTAGCAGTTTACAAGTTTTATGGCCGTAGAGAACTACCGGTCTAATCAATGTCTTGTAGATGGTCAACTTTGTAGTTCGGCAAACTTCGTTTGATCTCAGCGTTCTTCGGAGGCCAAAGTAGCCAAAGCATTGCCAGCCATAATGCGCCTTAGTGTTTCCTTGCTGATGTTGACAGTCACCAATGAGCCCAGATACATGATAATCACATATAATCACAAGCCCAATCCTACTAGCTTTAGTCTTCAGTCCAATGCACGTTTCCGCCATCGTCTGATAGTTACGTTGTACGATATCAACGTCGTCGGCGAAGCCAAGTAGTTGGACAGACTTCCTGAAGCTCGTTCTTTGAATCACACCCCCAATACTAGCCAGCAAGCGTTTTAAAAAATCAGACAAATATTCTTTTGATCTTTGATAGTTGCTCGTTAAGAATGACCCTGAACTCAAAGTAACTGCGGAATACCATGAAAAGGCCAATACAATTTTCTAGGTGGTAAGTATGAACTCGCTCAAAAATCTCTGTTTTCCACGTCCCGGGCTACTAGATTCTGAATCACACTCTCCAACATCTGATCTGGGTCACTTCATAAACTGGTTTAAAAATTCCTCTTTTTCTTGATCACTAACACGACGTGGTGTTTTCATTCTGAACCATTCTGTCAATTTTCAGAAAGTTCTGGGTTTCTTGAACAATTTTGCGCAAGGTTTGAAGTTTCTGGTTTGTAGGGATCATTAAAAAGATTGTACTCGAAAAAATGCAACAATTTCTTTTGTGTATATTTTTTGTGGCAGGGGTAAAAATGATATTTTGTGTAAAACTTGTTAAGAGTGTGATATTCACATGATTAAAATTTTGTCATAATCTGTCAAGCAAGTGCGGGCAGGCTTCCAAGGAAGAAGATTCGATAAAAAATATTGGCCTGGTCGATAAAATCCAGGCCAGTTGCACAAGGGCATCGAGAGATAGTTGAGAATCGACAATTCGACCGTGTCCGGTGTGGTTAAATCATTCAAAGAGACCCAGACGACCTAGCAGAGAGCTGACAGTGGAAGAAAAGCGAAGACAACCGGCCTTGTGAACACAAGGAAGGTGAGGGATTACTTCAAGCGCAATCCAAACCAATCGATTCGGGACGTGGTCAACAAGGTCAATTCTTCCGTTTGGTTCGTCCAGCAGACGATGAAGTGGGCCGGACTTCATGTCTTCAAGGTGAAAAAAGTGCCTAACAGAACCGATAAACAGAATACGGGAAATCCTGGAGAGTGTGAGCTGTTTAGTGGAATACTTTAAACTAGAAAATCAGAAGAAAGATGAGAAATTTCTATTTAATTCCAACTACCTTAGTTTATCTTAGTCGAGTATTATTACAAGTTGTCCAGTCGATAAAATTCCTAGTATTCCTAGTTTTAGCGTTGGCCAAATCTTGCACCAGGAAGCTGTACGTCAAGCAGGTCCCTGGCCTAGAGTTTATTGACGACAAGTTCTGCCTGATTGTTCCAGAGAAGTACCGGGAAATGAAGTTAGACAATTTTGTCAAGAAGTACTTGGTGTTGCAGCCCGAGCAGAATAAAATAAGATATGAATACCTACTTTTGATCTTGATAACTGGCCTTGGTATTTAGAGCACAGCATAAGAGGAAAATACCTAAGAATTGCAAGCAAAATATTTTTCGAACAACAAAACTTGGTATTTGGGCTACCTGGAAATACCTGAGAGGTACTGTTTTGGTATTGTCTTAACTCAATTTGGTATTCGCATAACATTGTGGGAACACTTTTATGGTATTATCCTCAGGTATTTTACCTTTTTGCACTGCTCTTAAATACCAAGGTTATCAAGTTATTCATTCCTAACGGGAGACGATCTGTGGGTGTGGCAATTTTAGCAAGCCGTACATTACGAACGGCGCCATCAACGGCCGACTATACAAAGAAGAACGCCTCAAGAAGCGCCTGCTGCCCTTCCTCCGGTCCCACAAAGTGACGCTCTGTTTTGGCCGGATCTTTCATTGTGCAATTATGTAAAACCGGTGAAGGAGTGATACGAAGTCAACGATTTAGTTCCTGTTCCGAAAGCAGAAAATCCACCAAACTCGTCAGAACTTCGCCAAATAGAAAAAAGATCTGGGCGATTATGTAGGTGCAAAGCCTTTAAACCAGAGAAGGTCTTCAAAAACGACAAGGATTTGAAGAAAGAGTGGGTGAAAGTGCAAAGGATTGGATGGGTAGCATCAAGTCCAAGATGCGGGCATTTCAATTTTCACGACTTGAGCCCGTATGGGGGAGCACGTCTTCCGATAATAATCGATGGGAAAATTACACATAATTCAACAAAACTTATTGTTTGTTTCACAATAATAGAGATATATCTACATAAAAAAACAGTTGATTAAGATGTAAATCCTTCTTTCTGTAAAATTCTCTAAAATGCTTCCTTCTGCGGTGTACCTGACATCAGGTTCCGTACGATATCCTCAGATACGCCCGCCGTGACGATTCTACATTTTCTCTTAAAATCATCTGTACCATTTGCTTTCTTCCTAGTTTTGAAGTGTTTCCGCTTAACTAGAGCCCTACTCTTTTCTATTGGACGAAGTTCGGGACAGTTTGGTGGATTGGCTGTTATTGGTACGTATTTGACCTCTTGTACCTTATACCATTCCAGGAAGGATTTCGCATGGCCCAATCAGGCTAAAACAGAAATGGAGAGTAGTAGCTTCTGATAAACAATAGCAACCGCTTTGGCAGACATTCTTTCTCGTACATTGAAACAATTTTCGACCACAACTACATATGACCTGTCATCTAAGGCTTGCTTCATTTAGAATTGGAACAAACTTTTGCTCATATTGTGGCGGCGCTCCTGGTGGACGGATTTGGAAGTTCTTGGCGCCCACGTGTCGGGAATTTTGTCAGCTTCACGTATGTGTTTTTGACATTCCGCAAATCGACTGTACTTTGTAAACAATCGACATGGAAGCCGAATGAAGGGAAAAAATTGTGCACAGTTATTTGGAAAATCCATTGTGGTCTGCATCTAGGCTAGCTAAACAGCTGAAATTGCCCAGAAATACCGTATGGCGCTTTATCAAATGGTATAAGGAAACATTGACGACGATTCGGAAGCCTCAAGCCAATCGTCGGAGTGGAACTGTCGACCGAAAACTGCGTGGTAAGATTTTGAAGACGATTAAGAGGAATCCCAATCTGTCGGACCGTGATTTGGCCAGAAAATTCGGTGCTGCCCATAGTACCGTGAGGAGAACTCGACTCCGGGAAGGAATCAAGTCGTATCGTGCTAGCAAACAGCCAAATCGGACCATAAAACAAAATAGGGTGGCCAAAATCCGTGCTCGGAAGCTGTACGACGAGGTGCTGACCAAGTTCGACGGGTGTCTTCTGATGGACGATGAAACCTATGTCAAGGCTGACTTCGGGCAAATCCCAGGCCAAACATTTTACTTGGCAACGGCTCGGGGGGATGTTCCAGCCAAATTAATTTTTGTTTTTGCCGACAAATATGCACGAAAATTCATGATTCGGCAGGGCATTTGCAGCTGTGGCAAAAAAACGAAAGTTTTCGTTACAAATAAGACAATGACGTCGGAACTATACCAAAAAGAGTGTCTCCAAAAACGAACTTTACCGTTCATTCGATCCCACGACCATCCCGTAATGTTTTGGCCAGATTTGGCAAGCGGTCATTACAGCAAAGTCGTTCAAGAATGGTATGCAGAGAAAGGGGTCCAGGTTGTTCCGAAAAGCGAGCGGAAGGACCATTTGGCAAGATTTTTGCTTTGTTGGATTCATCTTGGACACCGGAAGGTTCTTATGATGGTTTGAAACCCCTCCCTTCTCTGGAAAGGGGGGCTCTCATACGAATGAAACACAAATTTGTGCATAACTCGAGAACTAATCAAGCATATGGAACCCAATTTGGCATGTGGAGGTTTTTGGAGGAGATAAATGTTTCTATGGAAGTTTGAGACTCCGGTTTGAGGCGGAGGGGCGTTTCCATACAAATGAAACACAAATTTCTGAATAACTCGAGAACTTATCAGGTTAATGGAACCAAATTTGGCATGTGGAGGTTTTTGAAGGCAAGAAATGTTTCTATTGTGGTTTGAAACTTCTCCGCTCACTGAAAAAGGAGTCTCTTATACAAATAAAACACGAATTTCAGCACAACTCGAAAACAAATCAAGCAAATGGAACCAAATTTGGCATGTGGAGGTTTTTGGAGGGTAGATTTCTATATACATAAAAATGAATTTCTGTCTGTGTGTCTGCCTGTCAGACCCTTATAGACTCGAAAATTTCTGAACCGACCAACGTGAAAATTTATATGAAGGGGTTTTTGGGGCTGGGGAAGGTTCTAATGATTGTTTGAGACCCCTACTCTCTCAGGAAGGGGGACTCTGATACATATGAGACACAAATTTCTTCATAACTCGAGAACTAATCAAGCAAATCGAATCAAATTTGGCATGTGGGGGGTTTTAAAGGCAAGAATGTTTCTATGGTGGTTCAAGGCCCCTCCCCTTTTTGAAGGGGCGGGGGGTTCAAACAAATGAAACTAATTTTTTTATTATAATCGAAGAGCCCCGTGTGGTGGTTCTAGAACTAATCAAGCAAATGGAACCAAATTTGGCATGTGGGGGGTTTTGAAGGTAATCATTGTATGGTGGTTTGACCCCCTCTGGCTCCCATACAAATGAAACACAAATTTCTACCAAACATGAGAATTATCCAGGATACTTGAACACAAAACGTGTAATTCTCGGGTAAGAAGCATTTTTTGATAGAAGTTTGAACCCCTGCTTATTCAAGAAAAAAGAAAAAAAATCATTCCGAAAAAAAACCATAAAAGTGCCAGTTACATTTAATTTTCCTTCATTTAGTTGCAAGCGTAGCAGCGAACGCAACGGGTTCAGCTAGTATCAAATACTTCTTCGAGATTTTTGACACCTTCTTTGTATGGAATTGCTTGGCAACGGCGTTCCTTTGCATTGCAGTATAAAAAGCCAAGCTCGGAAGCTGTTTAAAATCTTCGAGTACGTTTGATTCGTCATCCATTATGATTGCAAAAAAATGGTGTAAAGCTTCTTAGCCCGACTTATCGAGGTAAAATTTCGCTTGTCATCACGGTTGGGAACCTTTTTCACTTCGTACGCCTACAGTCCTTGCATCGCTTCACTTTTTGTACGTTTGATTTTGAGCTCCCTACTTTTCGAACCACATTTCGCACAGAAAGATTGGGATTTTTCTCAAAAATGGATCCCACCTTCTTGTCTATTTGTCGGGAGCATACTTTTCGATTTGTTCAACTTCCAACTTGCCGATTCACAGTCAAGCTCTGGTAAAATGATTTGTGATCACAAAACACGGTACGTTTTGGTAGTTTTAGTTTCTAGACAAGATCGTGCACCGATATATTCGAATTTTGCTGCCGTTCGTACAAAATGCGTTTGCGCGTTTCCACTTGATTTGACGCCATTCTATTGAATGTAACAAGATTGTAAACATATTGTACCACGATATAAAGTGGAGAGTTTCAGCTGTCATAGAAGTGAAATGTTTCAACAATCCGTTGAATAATTCAAAATCTACACTGAAAGAAAAGTGTCCGAGAATTAACGTGGACAGGCTTTACTTGCCAATCCCTCGGCCAAAAAAAAAGTCGACCAAAACTACAAAGCAATTTAGGTGATGTCTTTGTACATTACAAAATATAACTCTTACATTCTTGTTGTGATCAAAAAACACAAAATCAAAATCAAAATAGAAAACAATAACAACAGCATTTAGCTTTTGAATTCAATAATCACCTAACCGACTTGGCAGCACATTCCTAGTGGATTGTGAATCGCCAAATTGATGCAATCTGAAAAATTCTTCACTCGCGATCAACCACATTGAAAGCCTCAATTTACCCAACTCACCTCGAATTTGTGCAGCGTCATCCGGCCAGATCCACGCAGTCTGCTAGTTTACGGGTGTTGATCCACACTTCAGCCCGGCTATCACCTTTCTGCCGACAGAAGTGCTTCAATCAAACTGCTGGAAAAGGATCCCGCGTCTATTTGGATAGGCAGCTCTAGGAGCGGCCGACACTTTGTAGACAAAAACGGAATCCATTAGGCCACTGGCTAATGCAATAAGGTGAGCCTCGGCTAGGATTTTATTTTCAGTCCAGTGAGGCTGACGGTCGAGATCACGACACCCACAGCTTCGAGGTCAAGAAGATTTTAAAAGTTTCGGAGAATGCGCAAGAGTGACCATGTGATGGACGTATGTAGAGCTTATCCCCCTGTCGATTTGGAAAAGCGATGATTGAAAGGCTACTGCAAAGAAGCACACACCACTCGACTCGACTGTGGCTCCACCATGTCTATCCGTGCATTCACCTGAGCTGAGGCGGTCTAAAAAAAAATACTTAAATAATGCCCCGGTGCAGAATTTGGAATAATGAATTAATAATTAACCTGGCTGTTTCCAAATTAGACAGCTTTAATAAACAACGAAAATAACCCCGCTGCACAGTGCCAGTTGCATTGAAAATGCATCGCTGGGTACGATGTAAATGGCCGCAAACAGCTGACCATTTCACCGTCCGTCGTCCTCGTCATCATCGCGGTTATTTATTCTGTCTGAATCCGTTTCCCCTCCTGTTGATTCTTATTTTATATGATGTGCCGTTCGTCAAGTGCAGCAGAACCGAAAAACAACAATTTTTCAAAAGATCATCAGATTTCGGACATACCGCGCAGTGGCAACGCCTTCCGCTTCCTCTTTGTTTTACTTCTTGGTTTTCTTTTTTTCGGACTGCATGGAGAGTGAAACAAACGAGCACCGCTTATAATCGTGATCGTAAAATCATAATTTGAATTTTATCGCGTGAAGACGAATGTAGGTATGTTTTCGTGCAGGTCCAGTCTTGAAATTGGGGAGCACTTTGTAAGTGTAAAATTAATTGGACGGGACGGAAATATTTTGGCCATTGCCAGGGAATTTGATGGAACGGATTACGAGGTGCTTGTGTGTTCACGTCGTAAAACCGAATGATGTCTCAACCGGATGAACATTAAGGTAGGTTATTTCTAATAGAAGTGGAATTTATAGACACTAGAAATCATGATAACATCTCTGCATCTGTATGCAAGGTTCGATAAAACGTTGATCGAACTAACTTGAATGTTTTCATTGATGGAAATAAACTGGAATTCCTGCAGCAAATGTATTGAAATATAGTAAACGAGCACATTAAGTTAACATAAATGTTATACTTTGAAGTACTCTATTTTGTTATAATGTTTGAGACCTAAGAACTGTATCGAAAATAAGTTATCCACCAAAAATTAGGTTTTATTCACACAAATTCGATGATTCAAAAGATATGTCATTATTTCTTCGATAATCAACAAAATTACGTTGCTATTAGGATGACCGATGATATCCAATCAACTTATAGTTGTTCACTTTCGCGTAATTTTCGATTTCTTGCACTTTTGGGGCATAATGATTTCACTGGTTAAGCTGAACAGATGTTCTACACGATCTTTAAGTGATCTAAGTTTGGCTTAATTGAGTCGGTAAAGCAAGCAATTCAGTCTGGATGTGCAGAAAATAGTTACACGTTACAAACTAACTGTTCACATAACTAAAGTAACAATGATTTTACAAGAAAATCGTAGACCCAATGTTGGGGACATATTATTTTGTATGTTCCCAATTATGGCCTGTTGTATCAATAACGTAGTAAATTATTGGTTGGTAAAATTTAAAATGGTAAAATGGTAAAGGTTATTATTGGTAAAATTTCAAGTGGAAATGTATGAGTTTCTGGTTGTTTATATTCAAGTGCCTCATCTAAACTCAAACCGAAGGAACAAAATCGTTGTATAGTGAATTATAATGTTTTCACTATTGAATGGCTAATAAATCATACACGAACATCACTTAAGTGTTTGGAGGTAGTTTTACTTGAGTTTGTTTTGTGGAATGTTGTATTAAGTAAGTCAAATACAGCTAGCATCGCCTTAATTCATAAAACAAGAAAAAAAAACCGTACTAAGACTGCATTAAGTAATAAATCCATCGAATGGGACGAAGTTGCATCCATGAATAGACCCAGTTTGGCGCCAATAGACCGACATTAAATCCATATCCCTGGATTGTTTCTGACTTTATAAAAAGAGTTGTGTAACTTTTCATGATACATTCTACCAAATTTCTTATCAAACTTATCTTTGCAAGTGTTTTACTAGTTGAATCTCGCTTACAGCTTAAAAACTTTATGACTTAAAATAAAAAATGTAATCGATGGTTGCATAATAGGCTGAGTCAAGGGACACGTACCCTATATTTTTTTTAGATTCCCAACTATGGCCTGTTGTATGGGAAGCGTAGTAAAAATGTTGCTATTGGTAACATTTACAATACAAATGTTGAATGTTTTTCATATCGCTCATCTTAACACAAACTAAAGAAACAAAATCTGTGTAGAGTTTATTATAATGTTTTGATTGCCGAATGCCGCTAAATCATTTGTAAAAATCACTTAAGTGTTTCTTAGCTGTTTGAGTATAGTATGATTTGTAAAATTGTTTGTTGGGTAGAGCGAATACAGCTAGCAACATCTTGAATCAGAAAATCAGAAAAAAAAATTGTACAAAGACAACATCTAATAACAAATCTATCAAATGGGACGAACTTGCATCCTTGATTATACCCAATTTGGCACCCATAGACCGACATTACATCCATATCCCTCAAAATTTTGTGGCTTCATAAAATTTGTTGTGTAACTTTTCGTGATACATACTACCAGATGCTGCTTCCTGCTCATATACCTTATGAGTTATAATAAAAAATGTAATCGATTGTTGCATATTGATATATCCCTAGGTTTATTTCTGGCTTGAAAGCCAATTCATTATAATAATTAACATGAGTAGCCATAATTGATATAAGATTATAGCATATAAGTATGTGCGAGGTACGACATGTGTTCTCGACCTCTTTCCCGACCGACCACCGAAGTGAACAGATGTAGTAGCCACAAGTTTAAATTTATTAAATTACCAATAAAGTTAATTAGTTTAGTAGTTACAATCAAAAGCGTGCTGTTATTTCCTCCAAGTCACAACAGTTAAACCCTCCAAGTCACAACACATATTAGACTGAGTTAAGGGACACATATGCTAGTTAACAAGTATCCGGTTGGTCAAATAAGCAAGAAAGCAATGCTTACACAGATATTCAAACTACGGTATCAATTTAAAAAGTGTTAGAGCAGCTGTAACTATATGAAGCGATTTGTCTCGAAAAATAAAATATGGTTATCTCTGTCCTCATTCAAAACCAACTCATTGTTGACTCCTAAAAACAGGGTAGGACGTCCTTTGAAATCATTTTTGGATTCCGGAAGAAAAGCAAATAAATTTTCAGTACGTAATCTGACACAGGAAGATTCTCCTCAAGAACTAGCTTGGCTGCTGGTTCTAGCTTTTATTCTGGTGGTGATTGAAAGGCAGTGAAATTAAGGCCTTAAATAATATGAATGCAATGCCATCGATCTTGATCCTGGAGATAGTTTGTTCACACCAGATTAAGCACTTGCTTTTTATGCCAGAGAGAATTTTCCAAGGTAAAATACACGAACACTCGCATGATGTCACCACATAAAGGCTTTAAAACGATTCCAGCGTATAATCATGTGAGAGATGCCAAATCAAATAGTTTCGTCAAATGATGGTATTCATTCGATGGCAAAATGGGGATGCGATGGGAGTTCGAATCATACTCGATATAAGCAACCATATGTTTACAAGGATCATTCTGAGGAGAGACTATCGGTGAATACAGTGACTCCTATATCTTCGCATTGTTAATGGTCCTTCTTCGACCGACCATCCACAAAATAAATTCAGGGTCAAGGAAATCATTTGGAATAACAATCTACCTTCATTAATTTTTCCCTGTCGGACCAATAAAACTGATTTTTCAGAAAGAAGCGGCTGATTTTAATTGAAAAAGCAGTTTGAATGCAGAACAACAAATTAAGGCTGAAACCTACGAATGCAAATTGGAAGACAATGAAGAGCTCACAGTTGTCAACGACGTTACAACTAATAGTTTTAAAGCGTGTTACATATGTGTAATCAGGTTGGCTCCTTAATTTTTTACATTTTTGTTTTTATCTGTATCACATACATACACAGAAAATAATTAATTCTAACAAGCGCGTACCGTAATTCGCTGATGGAGCGTAAAAACAAATCGATATTGTTTCATAAACCTTTCATATGAACTGGCTAGATTTAGGCGTTATCTGGTTTAATTACAATAAATATCCATTTTTTTCTCGCCAAATCTAGCATTCTCTATGTGCATTTGATAAACCGGCAAAAATTCAGTATATTTTATTCGTGTAGGAATGAAGCTTGACGCTCAAAGTGATGAAAGACTTTGTCAAAAACAGTTTGTTGCTAAAAAAATTATATTTTCGCACGCAAAACAATTTCCTCTTATTATCCTTATGATAGGTATTTTAATACCCTTTACATATTTTTACCCGAGTCCAACCACGGAATTTCTTCCAGGAAATTTCAATCGGGCTGAATTACGCCCAACGCAGATGTTAGTTTTTCTATTGAAATATGGTGATTGCTACAATTTTATTGAAACATGGTGATTGACCAACCTACATGGTGATCAGAGATTTTTTTAAATAGGACATACATTCAGAGTAATCTCTAACCCGAAAGTTTTTCTCTGACCACCCGGTGTTTAAACAACAAAAGAGACCTCTTTATCTTTACCAGTCATATCTTCTGTCTTCTTCTTTAGCAATTTGCAAACTTATTGCTGCCAATTAGCTTGCTGCTTGCTCTCAACTGAGTGTTCTAGATGCACTTCCGCAGTTGTTAATTTGAGAGCTTTCGATGCCAGAGTACCATTTTTGCATTAGTATCGATGTGGTGGTACAATCATACTGCTATGCATCGAGAGTTCTGTAGAATTTTCCTTGACGATGGAATTCCAGACTATAGACCGGGAACCGAACCCCAGCCACCTCCAGCATGAGTGTTGGCACATGGCAGCTGCGCCTTTACTCGACTGAGCTAAGGGAGGACCAGTGATATGCGAATCACATTTGTATCCCGAGTTTATTCACCTTTAAAAAATGTAACTCGAAAAAATCACTTGTTAATTTTGAACTGGTACGATATCTTTTGGACGGATCGCATGAAATTACGGTCTTTCTTCATCGAAGCGTGCATTTGAAACAAGTTCTCGAAACTCTTTGATGGAGACACCGTTTTTTGTAACTGTTAAAAAGTTGGACAGCGAATACTAATCTTTCGCTGGTATTTTTTTTTTCAATCATCCACCTTACTTTTAGCGGTGTTCATCTGGCAACTGCGACCAAAAGACCTACGACTATGGTTTTTGCTGCAGAGTTGCCTCCATTGACAACAAAAAATCTCAACTTTGTACTGCACTGTTTGTCGCCCTTTGTCAAAAGGCGCGAGACCAAATTTTTATTTCACATTTGTTTCAAGAGGACCTTTATCATGGTACTGATGTCAGAAATTAAAGCCCTGAATGATTAAGTCAAGTACTCTTTTCGAGGCCAAGGTTTTGTTCTAAGGATTGCACTTCGCATAGTGAAAATAATTTTATTTCTGCGTAATTTTCCATTCTGGCCTAGTGTGCTCGTTGCCTTCAAGGAGCCAAATTGAGAGGAAGTGTTTACGGAAGTTCCAAATAGCCAGCACCCACGGTCTTCTGTGGATTCCATCGTGAAGGACAGGTGGGTCATGCGATATAAATACCCGCTGACAAGCTACAATTCCATAAGATTCCGAAGTGGCACAGCTTTGGTAGTTGGAATCACCAGGGAGCTTCAGGGTCAGCTCGTCTTCGGTTTCCTCGAATGTCCCACACTTCCAAGGTCTTGCCTCTCACTAGGATTAAACACCCCAGCTCGCGGTGCACTCCCACCGCGTCTCCGGTCGGATTCGAGGCAAAGGTCATTTTTTGCGTGGGTTGTTGTCCGACAGATCGATTCATTATGTCACCAGCGCATATGTACCAGCACCAGCTTCAGCGACTTTCGACCGTACCGTGTTTGCCATAGAGCTGCGCCAGCTTGTTGGTTCATCCTTCTCCTCGATACACCGTTTTCACATGCACCGCCAAGAATGGTCCTACGCAGGCGGTGTTCTGAAAACCGGCAAAAAGCACCGCGGGTCCCATCTAGCGAGCACTGTCCACGTCTCATGCCCGAAAAGATCTACCGGCCTTATCAACGTTGCCGGTACATGGCACACGCCGGCAACGGGGGGTGGGGGTCGCCAGACCCGGCACGGTCTTGTGGGAGTCCATTGTAGGCACCACCGTCGGTAATAAATGCGTCTCAAAATTTCTCTAAGCTAAGAAGTTGAGTATCCGACATAACCCACGATAAAAAGAAACATTGAATTTTCTGCGTTATCTAATGCACATAAAGGGAATGCTAGATTTGGCAGAAAATTATAGGATATTTCATGTGAATTTCAAGCCAGATAAACGCCTGAATCTAGCCTGTTTTATGGAAAGGTTGCAAACATTGTTGTATGCAAACATTGTTTACGTTTCCTTTGGCTTGAAATTAAGCGAGGCGAAATTTTACGTTGTTAATATATTGGTTCATTTTTTCGCAATGGATTCCAGTCACGAAACCGCATTCACCGCCTTCGAACTTCATCTCCGTCGATTGTCACAGTCCTGCTCTATGCGAGCTCTATCACGCCTCGGTTCCTGAAGCTCAACTGTTACCTAGTCTCTCGACGCATTCATCTTCAATCCCACCTTTTTCCGCTTTACGTTTCCGGCTTGGTGGCCGCGATCAATTACCACACGTCTGACAAGCAGCACACTACGACCATAATTAGTTGTTGTAACTTGATTACCATGACGCCGGTCATATTTATGTTTCCTCAACTAAATGGCAGCATGTGTACTACTAGGGTGGAACGTTCTGCCGAAAATAAGTTCACGTTGTCAGCAAAACATATGAATCCGGCCGGATTCATTTCACCTATTACACCGCACGTTTTTATAGCACCTTCTTGCAAGCAATGTTGAACGGGAGGCATGGGAAAAGACCATTGCCTTCGTCAGTGTCCTTTTGCGTGTTTCCAAACAGAGTCCGATAATGCACCCGATATCTTCTGTAGTAACACTGCAGTACGGTCCAGATCAACGGGTTTACGAGGAAACATGTCTCGCCAAGCGCCTTCCAAACTTGAAACTTTACAGCAAAGTGATGTTCTGCGACATGGTTTGCAATCACTAAGGCCCTCTGTTTCGATAGCTGATTAAAATTAGGTGGTCCTACTTTCACGGAAATACAAAAACTAACTTTTTGTTGCAGAAATAGACGTTTACATTTTGCGCAAAGTTGTAGCCAAAAATGTTATGGAATGTTCTTATATAAATTTTTTGTAGCTTAAAAAAATTTACTTCGTAAAATTTGTTCAAACAAGATAGTAGAACACCCAAAAGGCACGTATTTTGATATATTAATTTTGCCGCTAAGTTCAATCAATCAATAGTATGAAGTTTTTCTTCTTAAACCATCCAGATTCAAATGTAATTTTCTCAAGATACAGAAATAACATATCTCCAGTTTTCACATATGTTGAACAATATAAATTATCCCCTTTTAAATAACGTCTTAATTTTTTTTTGCCCCAATTCGCACAAAAATCAACATTTTAAAGGCGTATTTTAGAAAAACTTCATTCTTCATTGATTAATTGAAGCTAGAACGAATTTGTATACAAAGTAAGCGTCTTAAAAGTTCTAAAACTCGTCCGAATGCATCTGTACGGTGGGAATTGAAATAAAAAAGTAAGGACATAAAACTTTTTGAGCTACAACGCTGCCCAAGAATATAAACGTCTATTTCTGCAAATAAAAAAGTTAGTTTTTGTATTTCCATGAAAATGGCGACCACCCTAATTTTAATCAATATCAGAAAATGGGCCTTAGTGATACAAACCATGTTGTAGAACATCACTTTGCTATGAAGTTTCAAGTTTAGGCGCTGGAGCACGTTTCCTCGTAAATTCCGTGATCTGGACCATAGTGCACTGTACACCATCCATCGTAGTCTTGATCTGTTCTGTTACACGCCAATAGGATGTTAAAATGACGGTTCTACAATTTCAAGGAAACCTAATGATGAGTTTGGGAAGTAAGAAATCCATTGATTTTAGTCCCGCTCACCGCCTGTCCACCTTGCCAAAAGGAAGGCAGGCGGCTGATCTTCTGATGGAATCATGTACAATTGCTCAATGTGTATTGCATTGATATAAAGCTCGATTCAATGTAAATCTGGACGCACGATTTAATACACCACCGCGTCCCTAGTGGTTGGAACAAAAAACGTTGTACAGGAATTGGTTGATGTTGCATTGACAAAAAAATTGGTGAAAAGTTTTTCTCGATTTATCAAAGCATTTGATGGCTGTATTTTAATGGATGACAGAAACATATGTCAAATATGGATTATAATCAAATCCCCGGACGAAAATTCTACCTGGCACCTAGTCGTGGGGATGTCCCTTTCGTGTATAAATTTGTTTTTACTGATAAGTTTGCTCGCAAACATATGATTTGGCAAGGAATCTGCAGTTGTGGCCTTAAAGCTAAGGTTTTCATCACATCTCACACAATGACGTTGAAGGTTTACTTTAAAAAGTGTTAGAAAAAGTGGATTTTACCCTTCATTCGGCAACACAAGACCAACGTTATGTATTGGCCGGATCTAGTCAGCTGCCACTACTCTAAGGAGGTACTCGAATGGTATGCTGCAAACAATATTATTAATTTCGTCGCCAAAGAGATTTATACTTCAGGTGCCCTGAGGTTCAAATCGATCCAAAAAATATTGGGCAATCGTCAAACGAAAACTTTGAGGATGCGGTAAAGAAGTGACAAATGCACAACAAATGCGTTTAAAGTGGAATAAGTTAGCCGATACAGTGTTGCCACCCTAGCACAGGAAAATAACTTACTGATATCATATAAGTTACAAGTTCTGTTATCCCAGTTATCGTTTTGATTTCCGCTGTTATCGCATAAAAAATTTAGTTATCACCATTGGCAAATTTTGCTATCATTTTGAATAATTTTTTTTTATGAACGCTTTAAGTTAAATTGTAAAACTATAAATATTTCCAGCATGTTTGAATAAGAAATTTTGCTTTTAATCAAAATATTTTTTTCAGTTATTAGCATGAGAGTTTTATTTCAAATTGATAACATAATTTGATACCATTTCAATAAATTTGCTTACAATACAGGATTTGTTATCAAATTGTTCGCAGTGATAACAAAATAAGTTATTATTATGATATTTATTTATTCAGCCTGAATGATAACATATTCATTGATCAAAAAATTATATCCTGGTATTAGAACTTGTTATCAATATTGTATAATCCTTTGCTCGGGCAGCGACTATGCAGATCATGATGGGATCAATCACAAGTAAAGTGAAACAGTTCGTTCGAAACGGTGAAATGTTATATATCGTTTGAAAGTTGAATAAATATCCTTGTGTTTGACGTTTTGTGCTACCGTGTATGTTTTTTTATTCTTGATTTATAATCACTTGAATGCATCCAAATTTACTTTGAATCAATGTTTAAGCGAGTTTAATTTGATCCACCAACGAGTTCCAAGATGCAATGCTTGCTTCTACTTTGAATCTCGATCATGAGTTTCATATATATTGCCAAACCAAACAAATTCAATCTGTTTCTGCATGCTTCGTGTAAGAAAACTAAATTCAACCTCCCAGTAGAATAATGTCGGTTCCGCCGAAAAGCATAGAACACGTTCTTCGAATTAATTTTCTGCCATTCTCTAGCCTCACGCAAACGGAAACCCATTCTGCGATGGAAAGAAAATCACACCACAAGCAAAATCACCCTATACAAAGAACAGCAAATTTAATAACAATGCTCACATTTTGTACAACACCAGATTTAATGCCTATTCATATTGTATATAAACCAAGAGCAGAAAATTAGAGCAATAAGAAAATTGACAAAAAGGTGAAAAGGGGTTACAATGAACCCGGCGGAATGCAGCCATAAAGGGCGTCAACTACGCCCACACTTTCCGAAGTGGCAAACAGAGGAAAAATTAAATCCCGAAAAAAGAGAATCTATTGTTGTTTTTTATTTTCGGATTTCAATGGCCTGAAGGCACAGACATTGTTTGGCCATTTTTGCACATTTTTATAAAGACACTAATCTCACATTATTCCAATGTTGTTCTTTTCTGTTTTCAGCTAAAAAGGAAAACCATCGTATAGCAACCCTTCGATGCGTTCTTCTTCCGTATGAACCGCACCACTTCACTATCTCGTTACAATCAATTGGAACCCATTAGGAGCTAATTAGCGTATAAAATGTGCCCAGCACGAGCCCAAATCTGTTCTTAGATACCTCTCACGCTCCAAAAGTACATGATTCAGCAGCAGCAGCATCGCACCCGGTAGCCGAGGTCCACTTCCAGCAGAAGAATAAACTCTCCCATAGCTGCAGGATGCTAATTGCTCTCATCGCGGGAGCCTAATAATTACATCACTTTACGAATTATCCCAATTTAAAGGTTTCCCCAATCGAATCTCGCCCGCATCTCTGCGCAACGGCCGGTTGGTTGATGTTGGAAAATGGGCGATCGAATCCGAATGAACCGACGAAATCCGCGCACGTGATGGCGAGGGAGCGCGCTAGGGCCTTGTTTGATCTTGCTGCGGCTCCGTTAATGACCGAGAACTTCTGAAAGCTAACACGATTAAATAATACGCGCACTCATCGTGGGATGAGTTTTGGTTTTTATTCATTTGTTTTCCGTGCGTGGATGGATGGATTTTTTCGGAAAAGAAGCCGTTCAATAAAACATACACGAGCTAGGGAACTCGGGGTGGAATGTAATGCCAGGCGATGGCGATGCCGAAAAGATATGGCCGAGGCTAATAATGATGAGATGATTTTGATTGGTAATGTTATTGTGGAATCGCCTAATGTATACGCGGCGGGATCCACTCAAAGCACTTTATTGAATGAATTATGGATTGGATGTTGTGTTTCTGAGATGATGGGAAATACATAATACAAATGAAGCGCTATCGATTGGTGCGGAGATGATCAATATGACGAAACGAATGTCAATTAAGATATATCTTTCAATCGGGCTGTTGCAGTATAGGGTGTTGAGAACTATTTTCGTTTAATCCATCTGTTGGTTCTTGTTTTAGAAAAAGGATTAAATAAAACAACGGTGATTCAGGTTTTAGCTAATTCATTGGAGATTAATTTTGAGAAATGATTTTAAAATAAGACGAGCGTTCTTCATAGTTTCAAAATATTTGTTTTTTCAATGTACGTATTTATTTATTTCGCCATAGTTGACGGTTTTTGTTCTTGATGCTTAAAACTTTTATTTTCATGAAAATTTATAGCAGCAAGCACCAAATTTTCTTACTGAAGATTTGAAGAAAATATTTGGTTACGGTAGAAAAAAAAAAAACATTGCAATTTTGTTTCCTCGCTTTTGGTTGCAGGGCACTTTTTTTTAATCAGTTCGTTTATTTGTTAGGCTCAGGCATGTGTAACACTTTACAGAGCCGATGTTCAATATTGTTGTTCACAAAAGAAATCGATATTAGTAAAAGTGGGGTGCCAATTACTCGTGGCTAGCTCAAGGTTAATGGGTCACATTATCATTTGGAAAGGGATTGGTAGGTTACTTATTTAAGCCTTTCAGGAACCAAGCTGCAGGTGGGTGACCACAGCTTGCTGTGCAGAGTACAAGTAGCACGGAAACATGCAAGGGACTTTAACGATGCCTTATTTTATAACTTCAATTCAAAAATCAGAAACTTTGTCAATCTGTGTAAAGTCGACCTGGTTCCTTGATTCGTTCTAAGTGCTAATTATGTCATAAATTCAGCGATAAAAGACTTTAGTCGTCAGTTTATGACTATACACTTAAGACTTATGCTTCCCTTAACGGTAAGCTACTTGACTTGGTATTCGTAAGTGATCCATGAATCATAGATCTATTTGAGGCTCCATCTGCTCTTCTAAAAACTCGCTCATCATAAGCCATTCGTTTTAACTGTGGACACCCGTTCTCGCGAAGATGAATCTCTATCGAGGCATCACGCCGCGTAATGACCTGGACTTCGGTCACTGTGATTACCATAAGCCTTAAATGCAACAATCGCCTCCCGGGATTGGAACCAGCTTCTGAGTAACGCTCTATCTATGCCTCCGTTTCCACTTTCTCTAGAACTATCCATCAAATCATCCGAAATACTGGTCTCGAAAAACCTCGAAGGCCTTCTCAACAGTTTAGCCAACCTGGGATGGAAGCCACAGCTCATAAGATCAGAAACGGTTCTTCCCCCAACAGGAATTCTACGAGCACAAGAGAGTTGAAGCTTGCAGAAGAAGAGCGCACTCATCTGCAACAGATTCGTTCCCGTGAGTATATCGACAGTATTTATCCAAGCAAGTTTTAAATAACATCATTCTTCCTTCTGGACCTACAACAACAATCGCAAGAGTTCTGCCAGATTTCTCGTTGATGTTTGATACTAGTCGCATAGCTCTTGCTCGTCGGTCACTAGTGCGAAGCTATTTGTCGAGTTCTTCCGTTCCGTATATGACGACTACCCACCTCCAATGTCGCAGCAATTCTTGGAAAGTCTTCCATCGTATAACCTTCGACATCCTCAAGTCACTTTCAATTATGACGATACTCTGAAAGCTCTCAGCGCTGTCGATTCATCTAAAGGTCCTGATCCCGATCTCATTCCGCCCGTCTTTGGCAAACAATGCGCCAATGTCGCTGTCTGTTCCCGTCGCAACGATTTTCAACCGATCCTTGATCGAAGAAGTATTTCCAGATGCTTGGAATCTGGCGTAAATTATTCCAATCCACAAAGCTGGAAACACTCATTGCGTGGAGAACTATCGACCGATATCTATTTTGAATTGCCCAGCGAAAGTTTTTGAGAGTCTTTTGCACGACGTGCTGTATCCTGCCGTGCAGCCTGTAATATCTGAACATCAACATGGTTTTGTAAAAAAGCGGTCAACCACGTCGAGCATAAAGATTGGACTCGGAAAAAATGCGACACTTTATTTTGGATGTAACTTTTTATCGCGTGGGTATACATTAATGAAATATTGGGTAATACTAGTTTAGAGTGTTAGAGTTTGCAAAATCGCGATCTGTCAAGTAGTTTTTAAGATGCATTCGAAACAAGAACAGCTACGCCAGCAAATCTTGGGCGCGGTGATCTATAATCCTGGTCAGTCGCACAGATGGATCGGCAAAAGGCTTGGAATCCACCACTCCACCGTGTCCCGCGTTGTGAAGATGTTCCAGGAGATGAAGACCATCGAGCAGTGCGCTGAAAGCGGCCAATAACCGAAAACGGAATACCCAGAGAAGGCGCGGAAGATAAGGCAGTACTTTAAGGTCAATTCTTCGAAGTGGTTCGTCCAGCAGATCATGAAGCGGGCTGGACTACGTGTTTTAAAGGTCAGGAAGGCGCCAAACCGGACTGACAAGCAAAACACGGTGGCCAAATTGCGTGCACGGAAGCTGTACCGTGAGTGGCTGGTCAAGCCAGTCTGTCTCGTCATGGACGACGAGACATATATCAAGGCGGATACCAAACAAATCCCCGGCCTCGAGTTTTTTGACGGTACGTCCCGCATGAAGGTTCCAGAAAAGCTCCGGAAGAGAAAGATGGACAAATTCGCGAAGATGTGCCTGTTGTGGCAGGCGATCTCCGAGTGCGGACGGTACAGCAAGCCGTTCGTTACACCAAGCACCATAAACGGGCAGATATATCGAGACAAATTCTTGCAGAAGCGCTTGCTGCCCTTCCTTCGCTCTCACCGTGGTCCCACGCTTTTCTGGCCGGATCTCGCTTCGTGCCATTATGAAGCCTGTAATGGATTGGTACAAAGCGTAGGGCGTTAATGTGGTCCCGAAGGAGGCGAAATACACCAGAACTTCGTCTGATTGAAAAGTTTTGGGCGATAATGAAGAAGAAGTTGAAGAAAAGCGGAAAATCATTCAAAACCGATGAAGCTTTCAAGAAAAACTGGGAGAAATTGTGTAAGGAAGATGGACGAAGCCTCGCCCAAGATCTCATGAGCAGTGTTAAGATAAATGTACGAGCATTCAGCTTGGGAGAAGAAATTCAATAAATAAATTATGCCAAAACATAGCTTATACATAGTTATTTATTTCCTGAAAATTTTAGATGTATCCGATTTAAAATGCATTTTTGGTGATCATTTTCAAGTGTCTCATTTTTTACGAGTCCAGTCCTTAGCAGTACGTTTAACGTTCGAATTGGTTAACGCAAGGACCGGATCCAGTATGTGTAAAATTTCTAGTTAAGATAAGCAAAAGAGTGAAACGTACACATTGGTTTTAGTTCGGAATTGATCACCGTAATTGGCAAACTAGCCATTGGCAAGAAAGTCACAATAATAAAGAAACGAAAATAATTAATTACCTTCTGGTTTGGAAAAAATGTTATGACGAAATCTTGGTTGATATTCAACTGAGCACACCGGAAACTACTTGCTTAATACGCAAATTATTGTGTTGACGTTTGAACAAGCTTTTAAGATCCTCCACTATTTTAGTGAGGGCAGCACAGTATTGGTTTGAGAAACATTTCAGTATCATTCCTTCATGGCGATCAAGATGATAGGATAATCAATGTATTTTGGTCTTAGAAAAAAAATCACTTCATTTTGGACATCTCCATTTGATTTTGGTAGGAGTGTACAAAATAAAATGGGGTTTCAAAGTGTCCAAAATACGTTGATTATCCTACGATACGCGGTTCCATCATATAGAGTTTTCCGGTGCAATTATCTCCAAAACAAAAGCGACTAGATGAATAAAACTGCTACGCCATGTTTCTTGCGTTTTAGCATACATTCATTCAAAGGTTTAGGCATGAAATCACCATGGTGCACCATAACAAATATTTTCGCTGATTCATAGGGGTTCGTAAGCTTCAGGTTGAGAATCGCTATGATGGAAAAATAAAGAAACTCGAACGAACAAAAAAAAAAACAACGTAAAATTTAAACGTATCTCTTTAGGGAGATACTCGCTCAGTTTTATTGACTTTTGATATCAGAAATGGATTCAGCACCCCAAAATTATCGCCACTGTGCGTCGTGGGATTAATAACAATTATTATGAAGTAATCTCCTACAATATGCAAATTATTAGTCCAAAGAGTTGTTGGAATATCCATGCTTGTTGAAACAAACATAGTTTTGGTGATGGACCATCTTGAATAACCCTTGAAAAGGGCGTGTTTCTTAGGTTTTTAGCTTCTTATGATATTAAGTTCAAAATATCTCGAAAACAGAAAACAGAGATCATTAATATCAACATTTCGATTAGAAATTTGATGTAGAATAATATCTTGGCACTGAAAAGTACTCTTGATAAAATCTTCTCTATGAAAATCTTCTTAAAGTTGCTGTAAGGAAAACTTTTACAATAAAAATTTGTTTATGTTGTTATCATCTCTTAAACAATGGCTTTTTGTTCAAATGTTTCCATCAAAATTTAAAAAAAAAAGTGAGATATCGTAAATGTTCAATGACATCAAATGCTCAAATTTGAAGGTTAAGTTTTAATTTTAATTACTTTAAATTTTAATATTTTTCAGTATATGTATATTTATTTTTTTATGGATGTTTTGATTCCTTCCCATTTCTTCTCATACATTTTTGACGTAGGACTACGTCTTTGTTTTCTATATTGGGATAAAATTTAAAAAAAAATGCGTTGCGACCGTCACGTAAAGTAGTCAGGTTTTGAGCGTTAGTGTCTCAGTAATTTCTCAAAATATTTCAAAAAAATTTGTCCCAATCGATTGGAAATATTTCTACCCATCAACGTCAATAGAGAACATTGTTGATCTCAGGTCACACACTATTGAAAAAATAAAATTTGGTATGCCTTGCCTAAAAACGTATATTAACCCCTTAAGGCCTAAGGGGTCATATATGACCCTTGAAGAAAAATGGCTGTAGAAAATCACAGACTTAATTAAAGTGTACACTGTCTTTGACAAATTTGTTCTACATAAATTTTATGCCTGGAAAAATAATACAATGTATAAGTTTACAGCGCTGATGTTGATGGTGTAGTGGTAAGTGTGACTGCTACTTGGCACACCAGTGGGTCTGGGCTCAATTCCAGTCAACGTCGGGGGTTTTTTCTGAGGCGAAAAAATCTGGTCACGCCTTCCTTCGGAAGGGAAGTTAAACCGTTGGTCCCGCCTCATATTGATGATCAATAGGTAGGGTCCATGTGGTGAAGTCGTCTTCCTGGTGTCGGTGATTGTCACCATGTGAGGAAATAGGCCGACGAAAAAAAAAAGTTTAAAGCATAATTCACGACCTAGAACATCCTAAATATGAAGAAGTTCAGGAAGAAAAGAATAATGCCTGATTGAAAGTACAAAGTGGTGTTTTAGAATATGCTACACATGCATACGTTTTATTAAATTTGAGGTGATGAACGTTAAATATGCTTGTATCACTCTGGGATGTTCAAGTTTGTCCAAAAAGCACATGTGTTCAGAACTTTTTTTTTGTCTTGATTATCGAGATTTTCAGCCTTGGGCTGGTTCATCTCCCAAACGTTCAGAACTTCAGGGCTACAACTGTATCAGTGGTTTTACGGCTCTATAAGACTACCATATGTATTAAAACATATTGAATGAACCTGGGCTTTCCACAACTGTCATTATTTGATAATTTTGTGATGTTCGAGCTCATCGAAATTGCCCTTGAGTTCTGAACTTAAGATCTACAGTAGTAACTACAGTTTTTGAGCTGTACAAACTTACGTTACGTATTCAATCATATTCAGAGAATATGTGTAACAGTAGGTTTTTGAAGTATGCAAAGGAGAAATATGTATTTGACAATATTCATTGAATAGCGTAGAATCACCAGACAAAATGCGACAATCTTGGAATAATCTTGGTCATCCAAACTGTTCTTAAGTTCAAAACATAAGATTTACCGTTGTAACAGTAGCTTTTTGTGCTTTATAAGGTGACTATATGCATTCAAACATATTCAATGAATCTTTTGCAAGGTCAACAGTCCATATTTTATAACTTTCTGATCCTCTAGGTCATCCAAACTTTTCTGACGTTCAGAGCTTAAGATTTACAGTTACAATTACAAATTCGGTTACAATTTTTTACGCAATAAAAACTTACAATAAATATTCAAACATATTCAATTAATATAGGTCAGCAAACATTATAAAGCAATATGACATGTTCTGTGTCATCCGAAATACCCTTGAGATCAGAACATAGAACCTTTAATTGCAACAACGGCTTTCTGGGCTATGAAAAGCCACGCTGAGTATGGAAACATATTCTTTGAATATTTTTGAAGACCAACAGACATTATGAGATACTAGTTTATCGAAACTATCCTGGAATTCACAAATAAAAATCTACAGCTATAGCTGTAGCTTTTTGGACAAAACAAAGTAACAATATGTATTTGACCAATTTAAGTGAGTCTGTTGTAAAGTAAGCAGATAGAATAAGATATCTTGGAATGTTCTAGGTCACCAAAACTGCCTTTGAAGTAAGGATCTACACTCGTAACATTAGCTTTATAATCTATGAAAGATGACGATATACATTCAAACACATTCAGTCTTTATCAGTATATCTTGGAATGTTCAAGTTCATAAAAACTGACTTGAGTTCAGAACTTAAGATATAAAGTAGTAACCGTAGGCCATACAAAACTACGAAAATTATTCAAACATATTTAATCAATATTCTGAAACGTCCACAGACATCATAGGATAATCTTGTTAGTTTTAGTTCATTAAAAGCTAATGGTCTACAAATTGTAAAAGTAGCTTTATGGGCTATACAAAGTTAAGTTAGTTTGTTTGGCATGAATATCACATGATTATCTCATAATATCTGTTCGTCTTCCAGGGCATTCATTTACTATGTTTGATTTTATATCATAACATTGTAAAGCAGATAAAACTCCATTTGAACTGTGGATATAAAGTTCGTAGCTCCAGGACAGTTTTACCGACCTAGCAAATCTCAAAAAATATTTCCTTCTTTTTCAAATTATTACTATGTTACCAATTTAATAAAAACAGCCAAACTGCTTGCATAATAACGCTTGAAAAATTTTAGGCCGAAAATGGTCAATTCAAAGAATATTGCATTGAACAATCTGAATGGCTTACATTGATTTGCGTAGTCCTACGTCATCATTCCGAACAAACCAATGGGGCTGTACCTTGTAGTGTTTCCATTTCCAAGTTACTGCTTTCCTAAAACTGTTGTATCAAAAACACATAAGCCCTTCTCAAAAGTTACTCCTAAGTCCAAACAATATATCCTTAAAACACGTGTTCTATTATATTGAATTGTTTTTGCGAAATTTCATCTAAATCCAAGCGGCTCATGTCGAATTTCGACATTTTCTGTCCATTTTCACCTGGAACTGATCAAACATTTGTTTTGAATTTATATTCAAGACATAATCGTGAAATGCTGTAGAATACAATAAAATTAATCTCGGAAAACCAATCTGTCGAATGGTGTCCTTATACTTTTGCACGGTAGTGTCCTTCTTTACCCTAGCTTTGGCTAGTTGAAAATACTAAAATACATAACACGAAAACCGTTTAAAAAAAAAGGAACTTTCTGCGATGTCTACTGCACATAAATGTATTGCTAGATTTGGGAGATTGGGAAGAGAGGAATTAATGGGATATTTCATTAAAATTGGAGCAAGATAACGCCTGAATTTATCCTCTTGTATGAAAGATTGCAATCATTGTTGCACGCTGCATGAAAGATTCCAAACAATTTCGTTGTTTACGCCTGCCTTGGCTTAGAATTAAACGAGGGGAAATTTTACGCGCCTGCTTAAATTCATTTTTTTTGTCTGTGAGTGTTCTAACCGTCATTATTTGTTCGACACCAAAATCACCCATTCAGGCGTAAGAAAAATAATCAAAGTATGAACAAGATAAGGCGACTATTTCATGGTTTCCCAAGTGTGCTGCCAACCCCCGCTACGTCTCGGCTTAATCGCATCACCCATAACAATACAATGTGAACATTTCACGGCTTTCCCAATGATTCTATTATTGCAAAACCAACACCACCGTTTGATTGATTTTTCAAACACTGTATTTTCTTACGTTTTCTTACTTACGGAATTGTGCTATTGGCATTAAATACTTGTATACAATCTTACACGAATACCACATAGAGTTGATTTCATCAGTTTTTCGAGCCGCAACTCCACAGAAACGATAAACTGTCATTACACCTAGTAGTCGATTGCCAGGAGAGGAATAGTAAAAAAACTGATTGATCCTTCACTCACGTACGTACATCTAAGGACTCCCAACTATGTATCAGATAAATAAACATCCACTATGTATTCTTTGTACAATTTTTTTTACACACTTTGAACTCTTACGTATTCATTTCGTTATGGTTGTGTTCTAGGTTTGCTATCATTACAGATTTACAGTCACTTTCTTTCGTAAAATCGAAGGAAGGTCAATACTTAATTGCGTGGATTGCAGATTCCAATAATACTAATAATACACTTACTCACTTTACAAACAGTCGAAAAAAGATCCGATAAATAGTAAACAACAAACAGCCTTCTATCGCAAGTTAGAGTTAATTGCGGGTGTGTGTGATTTGTCACACGTCGTTTACACCGTCCGCAGTGCGTGTCCCAGCCGGCTTAGATCGGTTGGAACGGCATCACCGCCACTGGAACCGGTTCCGGAGTCCATCGCACCGGGCCGCGCCACCCCACCGCCGTTGCGCCCTCCGCCCATTCCTCCTCCTGCTCCTTGCGGCGGCAGCGTTAGATTGTGGTAGGATGCATGATGAAAGTAATGAGGTGGGATCGCCCGAGGGGGCCATCATTAGAAGCGGGTGAATCGGTAGGTCATAGGCGCTGAATGCGGGATGCGGGTAGGGGAAGAATGGCGGGATGTTTACGCCGGGAAGAGATGTGGCCGGGGGGAGGGTTTGCGTTTGAAGAAGTCCCGGTATCCGAGGGTTATCGTCCAGAAGATTCAGTTTGTCGTTGTGTGATTTGGTGTATTTTTTCGGGCTTTGTGTGAGAGGAGTGGATCGGCCGTCCGGTGTGATGAGACTCTCGATGGTGAAGGCCCGTTTGGGTCGGAGGGGTGTGGAGGTATCGGTTATGGATATTGGCGAAATTGGAGCCGTTACGGATACTGGGGAATGCGCTTCTATGGGAGAGTGCAGCATGGGCTGGTGGGTTGGATCTACCATTGTGGGACAGTAGTTGTCGGCACCGGAGTTTTGCGCTAGAAATATCCGGTTGATGTTGGCAAGGGCGGCGAGTTCCTCATTCAGGATGTCCTTGTCGGTTTTGTGTAGTTTGAAGCGTTTTCGCCGTCGGAGAAGACTGCCGTTCTCGAACATGTCAAATGCTTGCGGGTGGAGCGCCCAGTAGGCTCCTTTGCCAGGTCGATCTGGCCTTCTTGGCACCTTGATGAAGCAGTCGTTAAAGCTAAGATTGTGGCGCAGGGAGTTCTGCCAACGTTGGGTATTTTTCCGATAGTATGGAAAGCGGTCCGTGATGAATTTATAGATGTCGCTCAGTGGAAGCATCTTTTCCGGCGAGCTCCAGATAGCCATTGCCGTCAGCGAGATGTACGAGTAGGGCGGTTTCTGGTCCCCGTAGGATTCCCGGAGAAGGTCGTGGCATATTGCTAGGGTTTTACTAGATCACAATTACACTTGGATTGGATCGGTTCTTGGAACGAGTAGGAACTATACGTTGGCCGACGGACTTTCCGAAGACTTCACACCGGTTGGGAACGACATGACTTTCTGTGGCCTTAAGCAGTAGCTGGGCATTTTGTTTCAGAATTATGAATGTTCACAAGTTCACTGAATAATAATCTTCAAATCGAAATAATATTCATAACAGTCACGGTTATCCATACCGCGCACCGAGAAGACGAACACAACACGGGACGGCGTGAGTTCAACACGAGACTACTCGCGGTGCACAGCTCCCTGGTAACGCACACGTTCCGTTCTCTCGCTTGTTTGTTATAGACTGTTTTATCAAATCAACAACCGAAGGTGTTGAAATGTAGAATGATATGTTAAAGCAGTAGTGGCGGAGGTAACGAGCAAGCAAGTAAGCACAAAAAAGGCGAGCACTAAGAAGCTTAACGCGAAAGAAGGAACACGATGGTAAAACAACATGAAGCATGAATCCTATCTCTCCGCGAGCAGAAGAGAAGCGACGTAAAAACAACAAAGAGGCGTGGGCTCTGCTTCGGAGGGCCTCTGCCATGCAACCGCGTGAAAAGTCGCTGAAGTGCGCTGCTCGCTCGTTGAGATGGTTGAGATTGAACAAAGCACACTCTCAGCTGCACTTCACGAGCATTTTCCCTGCTCCGCGTGAGTGAGCATGTGTTCGTGAAACCATCCGAAGCGAGAGAGAAAGCTTCGCCATATGAAGAACGCTCGCACAAAGTGAATCGCCAAAGAAAACTTTGGCTCTCATAATATTTGCTGAACCCTGCTGGTGCCTCGCGAACAATGGTTTCTCTGTACATATTTACTCTTTTTCTCCTTTTTTCCAACACGGCTTTCGTTCCATTCCCGGCTCTCTCCCGCTCGCTGAACAAGTTTGTTTTCCACCATTTACTTTGTGTAACTTTGCTTGCCCACATGTAAACTCTCCTTCTCGCTCTCTCTCTATTCCGATCACACGATACTCATGGGCTTTTCGGACGCGTTGAGGGTAGGCGTGGCTTCACTGTGAACTAGCTATCATTGCGGGCGCGCGGTGTGGTGGAAAATCAATGTTTGACTGCGAGTGTAGATGAGTGAGCCTGCCAGCAAGCGAGCGAGCGAGGCGAAAAGTACACAAACAATATTTCATGGGTTCAAAATGGGGAGTAGGGAAAAGCTTGCCGCCGTTCGTTCGTTGGCTGGTTTTACCCGTGCTCTCGGTCTGTGTGCTGGCTGGTGATCTGGATCGTCGTGATGATGGCGGGGCCTTGTTGGCGTTATCGGAAAACCACGGGAATCGGGCAACGTCAACAGGATGGAATAACTTTTTGTGTTATCCTCTCTCTGCAGGATAATGTATTCTATGAAAACGGATTACAATAAATAAATCAAATATTTTATTGAATTGATTCAATTGCAATGCTCGCGTACGTGGATGGTGGTGGAAATGAGGATTAGTGATTAATTTGAAAATTTCGACGGAAAACTAGTTCCATGGCAGCGGCGCCATATTCAGTAACGGTATCGATTTTTCACGGGCCCTGACCGCAACGGTGTTGTGTATTGTGCGAAGGAAGATCTGCAGTGCAGGGTTCCGGTTCAGGGCTTTCTGTTTTGCCGTGAATCATGGCAGTAGCGGAAAATTTAAAATGCTATTGGTGGTTGACGCGAAATTAATTAAATTACTTCGCACTTCATGCTTTTTCCACCGGAGCGGATCAATCTCATTTAATGGGTGTGATGACGATTTTTTTTCTTGCTTTGTTTTTTGCTGGTGGTTTGATTTACCAGCTTTCTATTTAGAGTGATGTACCGTTTTCTGGGAACTCATTCGGTTTCAGCACACAAAATAA